>PPJW02000119.1:0-21500 GCA_003705905.2 Lipomyces sp. NRRL Y-11553 | reverse complement strand
TTATTTGCAGAATAAGTTGCGAATACTATATAATAATTATTCGCAAAAGTCACGTGGAAATCATGCCCAATTAGGTAATTAGTACACATAACGTCCAGCTGGGCGGGCAATTTCCTTTCCTACAGGCCACAAAGTCAATAGTCAGTCAGTGCAGACATCGATTCTTCTGTTGAAATTCTAGAAAATGAGGAACTCCTTGCAGAATCATCCTGTCAGCCTCCGGTCAGAGCTGCCAGTTCCCAAAAACTGAATGGCAGTGGGATACTTTCAGACAAGAGAGTTTCCTAATGAATGGATTGAGAAGAGGAACAAAACGAAGAGATCCATGGACCGAGAAATCCGGTGCACTTTGATCAACAAGGATACCGGAAAAAATGCCAATGGTCCACAAAAGACTCAAAACGACAAATCTCTACCACTAATATTCGACTCCATTTGAAGGAGGAGCACGGGATACTACCGCCTGGTGTCACTGACCAAGCTGTTGCCACCCCAAAGTCTACCCTTGTCAGCCTCCGTGGTAACAATAAGAACTCACATTTCAAGAGCTGCTTGAAAAGAATATCCTTCGCTGGGTCATTAGCAGTAAGCAACCCTTTACAGTCGTTGAATCACCGGCATTCCGTCAGATATTCATCGACATACCGGCAATTTCACTTCCAATTACATCACGCCAAACCCTTCGGCAGCGTCTTATGAAAGATTTCGACTTCGAACGTGTTAAATAGAAAGAGGAGCTTTCCGCAACATGCAAAACAATTGTTCGTGATGTAGAAGAGTGGAACCACAAAAGTAGAGAGGTTGGTGGAGATCGTCAGACCTTTCCGTTCTAGGAATTATTGCCGAGGACTATTATGTACAGTCAATGCCGACAGAGACGATACCCTCTCACTGAATTACTCCATATGTCGAGGGCGTAAAGCTTTATGGTCAAGCAAGTAGAATTAGGCCGTACTTGGGCGTAGACGTTGACACCATAGCCAATTGTAACGGTTCACCCTCAAGCTTGAGGTCGGACCCCAAAACCAGTAATAATGTAGAAAACCTACACAGAACTTTTAGTTTGTCTTAAGGTTCTGCCAGGATTATATAGCACCTACAGAATCATCGCTAAAATTCTCACATTTCTGATACCTAACTATTGCAAGTTACGTTCACTGTCATGCTCAATCCTAACATGTATCGTGCCATAATCAAACTCACAGCTACTATTCCTCTTTAAGAATACCTCCCTCAGTGCCTGTTTAATTTGACCCAATGTTTCCGTCCCTGCCACCGTTATCCAGACCCTACTATTACCTATGTCTTTATAAACAGTACACCGGTGGCCGATATTATCTGCCAAGTAATTGAGTATTATCTTATAATTACTGATGTTAAGATTGACGACTTGACTCATAAGATCACCGCGTTCTCAAAAAAAGTGTAAAAGGCAGTTCTTATAGCTTGGACAGTCAATGGGCCAAACTGATCCAACCTCTAATGAAAATCGTCTGAGACTAATTCACTACCGGACGAAGTGCTGCAGAACAAAGATAAAGATGGTGTGACAATATGTGAAAGATGGTCGCCAGCGCCTGAGACGAGAATCAACGGGGGGATATATATGACAAAATAGTTACCCTGAAACAGTCTAACGAAGGCCACCTATAGCATGAGAAGGTTAGGGTTATCTACTTACCCCGTCAGGGGATGCAAACACATTCACTTACTGCCGGCATGAGGGGAGTCTGTGAAGGCTGAGATCCTCTTTACACAATTTCGAGTACCCAAATTCGCTTTGGAGCAAGGGTAAGTTCAAGGATGGCGAGAACCAAGCCACTTAGACACTACCAGTTCCCGGTACGCGTACTTGACTGTGGGAAGAAGAGGATAAGGATGTTATTTATCTATGTCTATGTATATAATATACATACATATTCGAGTACGGTTTCTCGTCCTTTGGGCGAGGTACTTGTGCGTTGTTGCTTGTACCCCATTGCAGGGCGTTTACCAGGCCCCTTTTGTTGTATTTGCTTTGTTAAAGGGTATGCCCCGGGGGGTCTGGCCGTCTAAAACAAGTGAGTGTGCTTCCATTCCTGATTTGAATAACCATAATCTTCTCGTGCTCTAGGCGTATTATTATCAGTCATACTTCTGTCCATAATTGTCGACGCTCAGCTTGGTGTTAGCATATATGCCTGACACACAGCCTGAACAAAAATGGGACGTTCTAGGACTACATTCGCATTTGCAAATTCGATTGCGATTATTTGGAACTTGCCTGCTTGACTTGATTTGACGATTTGCCGATATCGGAGATATCCTATGCGTGGCGCATAAAAGTCGCCGATATCGTATCGACAATAATATCACTATTAAATGCGTGCTTATGAATGCGAATAATATATTCACAATGCTTGCACATATTAAAGTTCATACTTTCTCGCCAGCATGCATGTCCCTACGATGAGACTAGAGGAAATTGTATTCGTTCTTCCGGACTAAATTGCCCGGATCAGCACCGGCGCCTTACACTATCCGGCAGCTGCCTGATAGACAAAACCGGAAATCGTTAAATAAATATATCACGAACCTTGCACCGCGCATTTTTGCCCTGCGTTAAACGCCCCTGATGTAATCAGCAAACAACCTTCGTCACAGACGCAGACTTTTTATCGGTGGCCAAAATATAAAAGCATACTATAGCGACAAACGTCGCTTAGCATTAGGCTTTTGCATGGTCGTTGGGACATATAAACTTTATAACCACACTTGGTGTAGATCATCCCAATCATAAATCACGAGGTCGCCAATTTGAAGGCACGCGAAAAATTACTATAGACTCATGGTTATCATTTTGACAAGTGATCAGCTGGACAAGTTGTTGAAGGTATGCATTTCGACGGCGTCAACTGTACGTCATCGGTTGCCAATAGGGGAGATCCCCCACCGTATTAATAATCTTTCCCTTGCACCCGCTCTGCTTAACCTAGCTTCTGCAATGAACAATCTTCCATCATTTACAACAAGTAGGTCTCTATTGATATTGTCGAAACAGGTTTCACCGATTCAAGCTGCAGCAATACCGTATATTCAAACACGCAAACGCGACTATAGCAAAATGAGCACGGAAACCCAGCAGCATCGCCATATTATTGACGTGGTCAAGCAAGATCATCGTGACATCCACAAATGCTATGAGTCAATCATGAAAGCCGAAACAAATGACGCTCGGACAAGATGGGCCAACCAGTTTGTCTGGGAAGTAGCACGTCATTCTGTCGGCGAGGAAATTCTCTTGTATCCTGCATTTGAAAAGTACATCCAAGGCGGACAGGCAGTCGCCACCGAGGACCGTACTGAGCACCAAACCGTATGTTGTTGACCTGGCATTGTAAGATTTTTTTCTTACTAACTTTCTACAGGTAAAGGATGACCTGTACAAGTTCCAGAATATGAAATCCACAGACAAAGATTTCATCACCACGTTGGACACGATCATGAATGAGCTCAAAGAGCATATAAAGACCGAAGAGGAAGTTCAACTGCCACAGATTGAAAGAGCTCTGACTGCTGACGAAAGTATCAAACTTGCCAAATCGTTCTCACGAACAAAACATTTTGTTCCGACCCACAGTCATCCGTCCGCGCCGAACAAACCGCCGTTTGAGACTCCAGTTGCATTATTAACCGCTCCTATCGACAAGCTCAAAGATATGTTCAGGAAATTCCCGACCGAAACAAGTGTCTAATTGTTATTGATCTTCAGTATGATAACGGGATTACTGTCGTTAGTTGTCGTGATGATAGTTGTCAAAATCAGGGGCTAATTGAACACCATTATTTATTCCATCTCTGTAAACCACTTTGACAAAATCATCGTTTATGGATTGTTCTCAGCGAATCCCAGACCGTTTAAACGGCCAAGACTGTACTATTAAAGATTATAAAATGGAAATAAATGAGATCTCTGTGCTACATATGCTAATCAGCCGCAACGATTAGCATCCATTACCCTGTCGTACTCGTAACATGCAATTTCGTTCTCATACTGTTGAGCCGCACGTATACGAGCTCTAAACACCGATGCCATACAGGGCCGAACATAGTTTGTATTTACAATGGCTTTCCATAAATACAAACGAAGATGATCTTGGTACAACGATCATTTTATTAAAGCTGTAATTATGGGCTGTCCGCGTTGACATTTAAGACGTCGATTTCACGACACTTTAGTAGCTCGTGCTGGACCTGACAGATTTCAGGGGTAAGAGTTCCCCGGGGCATTGTCCCTTATGTCCGTCTTTATTCTGATTAAGCTTTGTCAGTGCCATTGTTACGGTGCCGACGATATTGTGCAAATTCAAAACCGTCATATAAAACGCCGGAACTCCTCTCTAGCTTGTCTCAGCAATTACCTACTCCACAGCGTCTTAGACATCTGCCGTTCCTGTATCACAAGCGTATCCGCCAATGTCTGAGTTTCACCCTGCCGGCAAATACGAGCAAGTGGGGAAGTTCAACGCCTGTAATATTGATCCTGCACAATAGGGCACGAATTTGCATCCTAATTCTTTTGACAGATGTCACAGGCAATCCAACGTCATCCATAGCCATTGTTGAAGTCACCGATGCGTATGGTCTCGTGCCTTCGGTCATTCAGGGCGCCGACCTTCTGGCTAAATTACTAGACGCTCTTGTAATTCTTCCAGATTATTTTGATGGCGAACCAGCCCTACTTACTTGGATCGACGAGGACGGCGAGCCTATCGAAGAAACGAAAAGCCAGTATATGGCGTTCGTGAAGGAGAAAGCTCAATCACCGGACAACCTACCAAACGTTATTCGCTCGGTAGAAGAAGCCAAGCTAAAATGGCCTGCCGTGAAATCTTGGATTGGCCTTGGTCTAGGTTGGGGCGGAAAGGTAAGTTCGGGTTAATAATTGGCCCGGATTCAAAATTTTCCTTACACAACTTTTCCTAGCTAATTGCGCACGCATCTGGGGAGAATACACCGTTCAAAGCGTCAGGACAAGCCTACCCGTCGTGAGTGGTCACTTTGTACATTTTGCTTGCCCAGTATCGGATTTCTTGAGCCGGCCCCGCTAATATTTGCAAACCAGGAAACCCACACGCGAAGACGTCGAAAAATTCACAATCCCCCACATCTGCCTTGCGTCACGAACAGACAATCCCGACGGGATCAAAGCCTACGCCGAGATACTGACGGGCGAAGGGAAAGTCGGATACGTAGAAACTTACTCCACTATGTATCACGGATGGATGGGTGCGAGAGCGGTCATGAGTGATCCTGAAACTGTCATGGAGTACAACAGAGGGTTTTATTTGTTCAGTTAGGGATTCACCGTGCAATCGGCTAATAAATCCATATAGTTATAACCAATTGGCACAGTTCTTTTTGCAATTCCGTTAGATATTGGCGTTAGGCCATGAAGTACTCTCTTTTGTTCAACTTCATGTTCACAATCATCCCCCCACCCAGAAAAAAACACAACAAAACCCCGCAAGAACACCGCAAAAAAAGGAAAATTAGACAGAGAATTGAGGAGTCTTTTGACATTAAAGGGGGCTTCCAATCCACGAGGGACTTGCACTCACAGAAGCATCGCGGTCTCTAGGTTCCACCGTGGCAGCATCCCGAGGAATGCCACCACTTGCCATCAATGTTCTCAGAGCATTGATTGAATTCAAACATTAAAATCGCGATCAAAGACCGAGGTACTCGAAATGCGTAAATAATGATAGACAAAGGTGTAGGAAATATCTTCTGTATGCCACCATATTCACCGCCATTGTCACTTTGAAGTTCCGCTGCTCCAGCCAAAAATTCTTTGAACTTCTCGAGAGCTTCTGATTTTCGACGCAGGAGATAAACAAAACACATGGACGTAGCATCATCAATGAACGTCACAAAGTATTTGAACCCGTCAAGAGACATCACAGGAAAACCACACAGATCACTGTGAACACGGCTGGAATCCTTTCGGATGGATGCTCACTGAGATACCTGGTTCTTCGAGAACAGAGGTAGATATGAGATTTTGTCGGACGGAGGGTATGTATAAAACATTTTTAAAGTGTTAATAATGTAGGAGGATGATTATTGACGCTGGCCAGGCGAATTAAAACATCACCAGACCCGATGATAGGGCTTGTGTTTCTTCTCCAGCAAAAGTTACGCTGGCAGGTTGGGACAATCTTGTGAAGGAGTGGAAGCAGGTAATGTCAAAGGGCATATGTGCCGTAGCCCTGAATCCAGCATCCAGTAATCTGATTCCAACCTATGAGTGAGCGAGAGCTAAGCAGAAGCAGCATCAACATTAACATTAACATTGGACTCAACAACAAGCGACCCATCATGATATGTGTCCTCTTTATCGCTCCAAGGGATAAGCATCTCTTCAAAAACGATTCCTGAGTGAAAGCCTCATCAAAGATTGCTGGGGCTAGGCCTGTTACTACCCTTCATGTATAGAGGGGCTACCACGACATCTAGAGCCCGATATCGGTAGATACCATCGTGAAGCTAATGGGGAACCTTCCGACCTCTACTGGGACCACTTATGGGAGTATGAGACTACTATTTTACGCGGCAAGTTCATCGACGAGATGAAACGACTAGAACCGGGATGGGTGGAAGTTTTCAACACGAGCCAGGTTCAGAGGGACTTTGACATTGCGATACAGAATTGTGACAACGAACTCGTTGCCAGACATATCAATGAATGGATTGAAGACGTCACTACCGGGAAACGCAATTTGCGGAGCTTGTGCGATAGGATTGATGAAGCTTGACTGGTCTGACTTTAGGTAGCCTGATACGGCAGTGATAACGTACTTTCATCCGTAAGGATATCGATCAGATCGTGAACTGTTGCACTTTACAAAGCATTAGTTACAGCATAAGCCATTAGTGATCTAGATTTCCCAACTGGACATCAACCGCGTCCGATTGCGCGCTTCTCAGAATTTTGTTAACTAACGAATATCATGATACTAGAGAAGTTCCAAAGCTCGATCCCTCGAAGCTTCGGGAACAGGCAATTGCTCGTACGTAGATTCGATCGAACCCCGGCCTATTCGGTCCTCTGTTATGTGGATTAACTTGGTGGACAAGAGTCGCCCTGTCATTGACGTGCCGTTGTGATGTGCACTTCCACGTCAGTTGCAAAGTAGCCGAGGGACCACTTGGCATTTACTAAAGCTGACGACCTTCAGGCTTTTTGCTTAGTCTGAGACGGCTCATGAGATTCAGCAGCTTTAGGGGCCTCGACCAAGTGCAAGTGTTCGTAGCATTAGCAGGGTGTCTTTGTACTAGATATAAATCCAAACCTACGCGTGTGCCCTTATACTAATTACACTCGTTATTTGTTACTGCCTTATCGATAGCCGTTGACAACTGTAAATTATCTGTAGAGTAAATTCCGTACAGTCTGTGCTATGCTTCCTATTTCCCGGATAAGCAGGAGCTCGACCTTTTTGACATGTGTGTGATAAATTTTAGGAGTGGATACGATTCATAAATTGAAATTTCTTTGATCTCTCATTTGTAAATTACTTCTCGAGTAGTGTCTGAAACTTACGTATGGTAAGAGTCAGGCAGCACCGCGCCTCAGCCGCGATTTTGTGGACAATCAAAATCTCTTGGGATCATCAGCAATTACAACAGTTCACACAGAAGTGGACGTGAAATAATCACGCAAGCAGGGGCCAACCACCGGAAGTCCTGGGTGAACCTAGAATCCCTACAGGATTCCTTCCATACTTAGCAATTTTCCACGGAGCGACCCTGGTTGTAGCTAGAACCAGTCAGGTCACTTCGTAACGGTCTCCGAGGGCGCCTCGCGCGGATGGATAATTGTTCGCGTATCCAGTACAGGATATGAAGTCATTGGGACTCCTTTGGCAAAGTCATTTGAAGTTTGAACCAACTACCACTTCTCTATTCCGAAATCAATGAATCCAATTTTTTAGCAGCAAAATAAGATAAGACGAAGTACAGTAAGAATACGATAAGACGAAGTACAGTAAGAATACGATAAGACGAAGTACAGTAAGAATACGATTAAGTCGAAGAACAGGAAAACATTCTCTTTCGATGATAACAGTCTCAGATCCTAGTCGCGGCGCGTATTAACCTCGGATTTTAGTCGTACTCGTAAGACCGCAGAATTTACCATAGCATCCTTAAACCTGTCCTCAAACCACTCACGCCGGAAAAAGTTAACCGGCGTTGTATGAGCAACCTGACCTGTAAGGATGTGGCTTGGAATACAGTCACCGATCACGACCTGTCGGAGATTTGGCGAGATGTTGTTGCCGATAAATTCGCCATCTTCCACAATAGTCTGGAAAGTGTTAGTCATCTCTTGTACAATAAAACTGACACAATCTCGCGTACGAAAGAACTGGACGGGTCCAAAATAGTCTCCGATGGACAGCCGTCATCTGGGAAGCGGGAAGTCTCTAGAATAACTCGCCTTATGCTCCCAAACCAGATGTGCCCGTCCCACTCCAGTGGCCCATACGGATGCAGCATCAGCTGGTCGCGAAAAGCTTGTTCCGCGCTGTCTGCTACTGCTTCCGCCTCTTCGTCGGACTGATAATATCTAATTGGTGGAGTTGCTCCACGGTCTTGTTCATTAATGCACATTGCAAGGCCGAGACGGCAACGTAATATGAGTACAGACCACGAGATGGCGGCCCGCAAACTTTCGTATGACTGCGAGATCCCAACTTCAACTGCGATCATCAACGTTGAGCGCGATCCTTCGAGATATATTATTGCGCCGTCCCAGCCTCTCCGTGTGCGGCCGTAACGGGTGTTCCTAACTGCTGTCCTCTCCGTACTGAGACGCAGTCCACTAGTGATATTTGAACTGAATTCTGACCGTACTTCCCGAAGAATACTGTCCAGCAATTCACCTGCCATGTCGGAGTGAAGAGGACCCGGCGCCGCCACAACCACAGCAATCTGTCTCGCGCTGTCGTACCACAGCTGCGGATACCTAACGCTCTCAATCAGCGTGATGTTAGCAGACAATGATCAGTTGACAACGTACCTGATGCCCTCATTTTCGAGGATTTCTTGCGCTCGGTCATACTCTGCCTGACTAGCTGGTATTTCTAACTTGGTATCGGGAGACAAAGGTCGTCTAACAATGTCCAACAGTTGTGAATGCTCCATCCGTGAATTTTTAGAACGAGCCGTCAAATTCTTTCCTCTAGAAGAAGATCCGGGGTCTTGGCTGATTAATTTTGGTGACAGTGTGATTGATGATCGGCGTTTGACGATCCGTTTTTTAGGGGTTGATGCCTTTCATAGTTCAGTCAGTGAAACGGTCAATGGTATCATAGGAACAGAAAGGGAAAGGTGATATAGCGTTTTCGCAGGCAGCACTCAGAGTAAGTCACCAGCCCACAGAGAGAAACCGGAGTTGGTAAGGTTGGCAGGTTTGAATCCAGACTGGCTATGGTAGTTTTTGTTTTCGCTGTTGAGGCGAGCCACACTGTGAAAGCAGGCGAGTCCGTTTGCTCTGACGTCATCGACATAATGCGGCCAGGGACTTTGTTGCAATTCCAGTCTCTTGAGGTAGCGGTTGCGAGCTTATTCAGTGAAGGTAGAGAGACCTGGTTGTCTAGAACGCACTCATTAGAGTCAGGGATTAATATATTTTTCGGTTTTATTAACTTATTAACTTTTGAGTCACGTGCATCCAGCAGACAGTCAAATAACAGTCGAGCATATCTATGTCGAGAATCAGTCATTCTATCTTCAAAAGTCCCATTGCCTACGAGTCATCCTCATCATCTTTGCCAAGATCTTGCTTGAGTTGGTCATACAAAGTCTAACTATGATTATCAGCGTCAGAATCTCTGCCATTGACCTGTCAATCTGTAGCTAATTCATCGAGCCCCGACAGAGCTCTCAGCTCTCTCTGAAGATATGAAGCGCTAACTCGATGCCAATAATCACCGTCCACATGTCCATCTTTTAACTCATCTTCATCTGCGAGTGCCCTAGCAATATTTTCTGCTGCCCCACTCGTCCATAAAACACGACCAATGGTACAATGGAGATTGCAAAGGAGAGATGATGGAAGTGCCACCTCTCTGGATGCTTGCCCAAAATTGATCTCTTCCCCATCACGATGGCGAAGAACAAATGTATGCAACTTACGAGTTGGAGCTAACCTTCTAAAAAAGTACCGGCCATCTTGACATTCTATACTAAATTTGAATAAACGAAAAGCTTCATGAGTCACCGAATCTAATAACAATGCGTTAGACGCATCATTAATATTCTCGCCAGTTAATAAGCCTTCCATATCTTGACCCATATATTTAGAGAGCATTGTCCTTAAAATAGAATTTCCACTCGCACTGAATGGGACAATATGGGAGGTTTGGAGCGTTATACCCGCGTAGCCACGGCGAATAGGCTGAACTTCCGGGGGTGCACTGTCGTCCATCATTTTTCCCACGAGTGAAATCCAACCATCGCGCCGGATTAGCTAAAAGATAATCAACCGGTTGTACTGCAAAAAAAAAGATTAGCTATTATACGAACCAATCTTCAAACTCCACTGTTCCCTGCTAGCAGTAGAACCTCCTTCGGAAGGCGTGGGAGTTCTTCCCTTGGCCATCATAGGGACCATCATATAAAAAAGAATTGACTAGCCCAATTCTCCAACACCGTCATGAGAACCTTTGATTGTCGGAACTTTCCGGCTGCACAATCCCAATTTAGAGGCGGCTTTGGAACGATCGTACTCACATCCAGAACTCTACGAAACGGAGTGCCAACAGGTGACAAAATATCAGAGAGCTGTTCGACTTTCCCATTGTCGTCAGTCAAATTGGCCCAGAGATCACTAGAAAGTGAGATGGGATTGTAACCATGCTCGAGCAAGGCCAATGCCAACGAAAGCACGTCCGATTGAGTATTACCATATACCAAAGAGATAGAAATCAACCCTCTACACAGTCGCAAAATCGTCGTCAAAGTCTCGATTAAAGACTTCTCTTCAGAATCGATGGCACCGAAAGCTGACGACATTGACAAGCGTAGCCATCGAGGTGCGGGGCAGCAGGAACTGACTCTGGTTGAATGCCAAATTTGGCCAGCCCCAACCTGTACATAAATGCACAACCATTGCTTATAAAAGCCCCACAGTTTGGACAGAACCCCAACCCAATGACCATAAACTTTGGTTTTAGCCCTAACCCTTCTTACCTTGATGTTTCCGCGGTTAAACGGCTGATGTTTGATGTCAGCGGGGATGGAGGACAGGACCGTTGATTCAGCTCCAAGGAACTGAAAAGATTCTTTCGAGTCCACGTGTGGACTCACTAATCAGTGATTAGGAAAATTCAGTTTAGTTAACTTGAATATTTTCTTGGGGCCCTTTACAGTTAAGGACAAATAAATGCGTCGCTAATTAATCGCCAGGATCCGGAAAAAATACCATTTTCAACACTCCCTCTGGTTTCACTAGCCAGTGACAGCTCATCCGGATACCTAGCGTACCTCCCTCTAAAAACAACAAAACAAATGGACAATTATTTTTTGTGATTTTTGACAATAAATCGCGAATATAGAGTGCACATAACAATTGTTTAAAACACTCAATAACATAGTCAATATAATATCAAACAAAATTAACGCAATGTCCCTTCTATTTCCCAAGACCCATAGCGGCAACAAACCGGCGAAACTTGGGTCCCCTAGTGGTTTAGTAAAGAATATCCGCGACCATCCCATCGGTGGGTTGATAAATTATCTTAATGTCGGTACCGGCAATAACGTGTTCACGTAGGAAAAAGTATGTGCTTATTTCTAGGATCGAGGTCGCCAATGTCGAACTTCATTAATATACACATGATAACGATATAATCTAATGACTGTGTATGCAAATAGCTGACCCATTTCCTATCGTACATATAACGCACAGATTTCGCTAACTCTCTTCGATGTCTAATCTCTCAGGTAGTCTCCGGTGTGACTTGTATTTCTTGGCCGCAAACGTAGCAGCCTTACCATCGAGATCCTGTGCGTACGCTTCGATATAGCCGCCAGGTCATTCGAACAAAGCGACGAACCCGTTCGACTGGGATATTGGACAAAGTGCGGGGAACCCTTTCCTTCAAGGCCGAGTACGAATAATCGCACTCTGCTCGCGCTTGTCTTTTGGCATTACCCCATACGCGTTCTATAAAGTTACACTCGCAATGGAACTTCAGGTACATGGAGAACAAACGCCCCCACGATCGGACGACGATCTCAAGCCGCGAATGTTGTGAACGAAAATCTGTCTGGCTTGATAACAAGTGAGTAGCGCAGCATTTTGTCTGATCACACGGGATGATTTCGGCTGTCTTTTTCTTGCAAAGTCGCGAAGATTGTCGCTCCAGAGTTGTCGCTCCTAGAGGACTGTGGAATCGTGCGCATGCCCTTCTGCGATCCAAATCTGGGGTGCCCTCCGCGTAGCATATATCCTGGACATGCAGTTGATCATTTAGCTCGAAGTACCCTGGCTACATGAACTGTTGCATCTCCTTGTCGTTTAGCGTAAGCTTGCTGATGACCAGCGCATCAGGTGGAAGTGCCTGATAATTGCTGCTCCGGTCGAAGCAAAGGAGACTCGACGATGAGTACGATTCATTAATGGATCATGACGCTTGGGACAGTGATGAATTGATGATGCTTCCAAAAGGGAAAAAGGTGGTTGTTGACTGTCGCTGGGTATACAAGAAAAAGTTTCTCGCAACGGTATCATACCCTTCACAAGTACAACTTTCGTTAGGTCGGAAGCCTAGACTATGACGAAACTTTCGCACCAATCGCACCTGCCGAGTCGATTCGAACTTTAAATGACAATGTCGGACAAAGCAAGATGTACACTCATCAAATGGATGTAAACGACCGCATTTTTAAAAGACCCGGTTGGGGGCGATCGAGGCCGTGAACTGGTTAAAGCTGAATCATCTGTAGAAGGGTTGTCGTTAACCTTGAAATCTGTAGTCAACTGCAAAAGATATCGTGTTCAGGATTGCTATCGCATAATGACTAAAAATATTTGTAATTTGTCAACAGCATGCAAACCCCAATTTTACCAGTTTTCGTATTCTCGTGTGCTCGACTCGACGACTCCTCATCGCAACTCTATAAAAAAGCCTCCTTCTACAACTCAAGAAACCGCTATGAACACCTCAGTCGTTCGATTATTACCAATCTAGCTCTATTTCTCAACGGATTTTTCTATACAAAATTATCACTATCTAGCCTAGCCATCAAACCTCTAGCATCTTAAATCTTCCCAGTTCACAATGCTCAGTAAATTAGTGCGCGAATCTGAAATCCAGACGCTTATTTCCCTGATCAGTCGTCGTCTGGATATACAATTCCTTGTCCTCCTCAGTCAGCGCATTCCACTTTTCATTGCGACTCTTGTTACGCAGAACGTAATACGCCTTCGCGCCAATGTAAATGAACACGTTCAAGATAGCGATCCCAATAAGCACCGAGTTACCACGGTGATAAAGAGGACGATCGTCTTGACGATAGATGTAAGATGCAATGATGCCACCTAATTGACAAAACATGTTGTACAGTGCCGCAGAAACCGTGCGAGTACGAACTGAATTGGAGTTGCGAGATGTCCAGCCAACCTGGATAGCGTGCGTTGACGGATAGGAGAGGAGCAAAGTTGTGACAATATACTTCGCCCATCGGCTGCTATGCGCACCAAATACTCGAAGAGGTATCAGTGTCACGAGAATCCATACCTGGGCAGTGATACCCACGTATGCACGGTCATTATAGCGTTGGGCAATATAAGTCACTGTAAGGAGGAAAACGAGATGTAAAAATTGCTTTGGGAGTACCATAAGTATCGTCTGGAAAGTATTGAAGCCAATAGACCGTAGCGTAAGTGTAAGGTATGTATCAACTGGCGAGGATGGAATGAAGAACATTAAACCTATAACGTAGATCGGCCATAAGTCATAATCAGTCAGCGACCGCCAAAACATCTGCCAGTTAAGGTGCTGTCGGTTGTGCATGTCGCCTTTTGATGGATCATCGCGAAGTACGCGGTTCACAATGATGGTTTCCTCACGAGGTGTAAACCAGCCGTCCTTTCCACGGAACCAGGATGCCGTCTTGGTTGGCGCAGGGGGCATAAGAAGCCACGACATAATGCCAATGCAGCCAGTGATCGCACCCTCAATAAGGAAAAGCCAGCGCCATCCCTCCCTTCCCAGGACACCGCGCATATGGAGGATTCCAAACCCCATAAACGACGCAGCAATCTCAGAAAGAGTAAGCGCGGCCCAGAAATAGGCAAGACGAACTGGAAGTTCCACACCGGTGTAGAAATACGATAGGTAAAGGCATATGTCAGCAATAAATCCGCCCTCAAGTGCCCCTAGAAGAGCACGCGTGATGTAGAAAGAAGCCTTTGAATTGAGCCAGAATTGTGATAGGGCAACTAGGCTCCATGAAATCATCTGAATCGGTATCCAACGGTCTGGACCGAGCTTCTTGCTTAGAAGTTGCGATGGAAGCTCTGACACCAGGAAGAATACTTTGAATAGCGTATTGCCGTTGTTATAGTCTGTGAATCAGTCAGTATCAGTAACTCAACGACATATGGTAAATCTTACGGTTTGTGTTTAGCTTCAAATCATCCAGCATGTTATCTGCCACTGCCTGGGAAATATTGCCGCGATCCAGCTGGAGAGCCATAAACATGATTGCACACCACGACATGATGCGCAAGTCAACTTTTCGAACAACAGCCTGCGTAGATTAGAGTCATCGGTCTTCCTATAGTCTAAAAAATCGCACGCACAATTTCCTCTCTCCAAGTCCATCGAGCTTTATAATCCACGCGATGCAAGTTCTCGTATTCCGGTAAAGGCTGATACGAAGGGGCCTTCTTGGGATCGTCGAATACAGACGGCTGAGTAGCGATTCCATCAAGGTCAACGCCTTTAGGACCTCGGAGATTCCAGAAATAGTACGTTTTCGGCTCATGTGCCGCAAGCGGTGGCCAATCTGCAGGAATGTTCAATCTCCCTGCCGAAAGACCAATGTCATTGTCGTCGCTGGAAACTGACTTCTGGTCAGGTGAGTCGTAGTCGATGCCTTTCTCTGCTACAGCAATTCCGCGTTTCTCCGCATTCGTCTGCGGATATTGCGCGTCTCCGTTAACTCTAAGATCGTCTCGTGTCATTTTGTACCTTGAGGAAGGCTTCAAGTCAAGAGCCAATGGTTGCGGGTATCAATCGGTTGCAGTCTGGGTAGGGCCAAATATATATATACGATTCTGGTCAGTCAAGCGGTACAGCCACGGCAAGACGGAGATTGCTGCACAATCGCTTCATTCATAGCGTGGACAAGGTAAACAATTGCGCCAGGGCATCTAACTTCATTCAAGAAACAGTTCTAAATGAGGAAAATGAGTGCCGAGTTTCATCCCTAGCAAGTAAATGATCAGTCAGAAAATGATGGATGCTTGGCAGATATGACGAGTGCAAAAAAATATCGGCTAATTACAGAATAGTCCCCACAAGTCTGATCGCGATGTGATAAATGAAGGACTCAGTGTTATTTCAATGACCACTTTCGCTCAAGCTTGCTCTCTTGGCAATTGTTCAATCGGGATCACACTTCTTGGCAGTGTTGTTTCAGTTAAGATACGCCAGCATCCATTGTTCAACATATGAGATCGCAAACGATTCCAACATGCCATAGGTTGGTAGCTGTTTAGAGTCAGGCACATACTTCAAGCCGGCACTTGTGTCTGTGAACAACAAGAGGGGAATTAGAGGGAAGGACGTAGTACGAGA
Source organism: Lipomyces sp. NRRL Y-11553 (assembly GCA_003705905.2). Lineage (NCBI taxonomy): Eukaryota > Fungi > Ascomycota > Lipomycetes > Lipomycetales > Lipomycetaceae > Lipomyces > Lipomyces sp. NRRL Y-11553. The sequence continues at coordinate 5,643 of PPJW02000119.1, read as the reverse complement.
AGTACAAGATCAATTGAGCCTCTCCTGCAACGATGTGAATACTGCGAGATAACAAATGGCGATGACGAGGATACGTTGGCAATTGCGCAATTTTGCACTGTTGCATCATGATTAAGGCATGGCCTGTGCGCTAATAACAAAGAGGCGGGAGCCTGTCGAACTTTAGATTGACGGGAAAGTATTAAAATGTGCTGTACCAAACCCACAATAGTGTTCGCAGTGAATATCAAAATGTGTCCGTTGCACATATCGCGACAGAAACCTATTTTACATGTTAAAATGATAAATATATATGCTCACTATCTCAATACAGCCGTCGTCATTACAATGAGATTGGATAGTGACGTATTTGTAGCCGTCTTCGATAGCGACCGTGTACTATGCTTGGAAACATCGATTGGGAAAACTGCAACCTTCAGCCGTAGGTAGCACTATCTCCAGAATTCATCCCCCGGAGCACCTGATATGATTTGGTATAGGGTGCCGGCCGAATTTTTATGACTATTTCTGCGCCCGTTGCGCTTAATACAGTGATACACAGGCCAATCAGTTAATTCCAATTGGCAACAAACGGACACTAGAGTGACTAGGGTCGGCGACCACCATCGGCCGCGTGCAAAATATGTAACAAACTGCGGCTACGCTATTTCGAGTCATCCGAGAACGAATCTCCCTACCCCTGAGACTTGTGCGTGACTATCTCATTGCAAGATGAGGAAGCCTACTCGAACGCTGACAGATGATCATTGTGGAATCGGGTGAAACTCTCAAAATATTTAGCAGAAAGTTATCTCTTATCGCATTAAAACTCTACGCCGGATATGATCGTTGTAGTCTGGCCGTCTATGGTTGATGTGACACGCAAGTCTTGATGCCATGACCAAACAGAATACTGCTGCCTTGGCACAGTCCCAAATTCTTCGTCCCATCTGCAGGGGTCACACTCCCTTAAAGCAATGATGCAGTCTTATGTGCGACCCATTTCGCCATCGCCACTCTCAATTGCTGCATATTAAAATTCATGAGCTCGAATCCTCTCTATATCGCTGAGTACGCAATGACTTGGCGGAAATGGCTTTGCTTTTTTTGTTTTCATTCTCACGAGTCAATTGGATCAGGACCAATGACAACTTCTTAGGGTTTCTATTGCGACAGCATGGAAATATACTAACCAGTAACTACACCAATTTTTGCTTCTTTCACTACATCATTTCTCCTGTTCAGCACGGTGTGATTGCTTCTCCTTGTTCGCGGCCTGTTTTCTCTTTTTTCTCTGCACCTTCTTCCTCCATGTTCCAGAAAACTTCCACTGCACAAGAAGACCAACTAAGGCGACAAGGTGCACAGCGACGCAAACAATGTGAACGCTACCTCAACTCCAATTACATTTATCGTCTAACTCGTGCCGCCAGCGGGGAACAGACGTCGAGCCAGGTTGAGACTTGCCCTCGCCGCACGACTACCCTGTTCGTCGTGGAGCGGGACAGATCATTTCCGGTTTCGAGGTCGGTTGGAGTTGACCGAAACTCGTGTTTGGCTTTGATTCGGCGATAGTGTATATCGAGGATCTTACCGGTGACCACTGTGCGGATCATAGCCCGCACCGTTGGCGATAAACGTGCGTTTGCTGCTGAGGATGCGGAAGTGCTGTGTAACGTCTATGCGTTTTCTCGCCGCGAGCTGTGGCGGCGCGCCTTCTTGATCCCATTTTACTCTTGCGACCATTTGGTAGATGTTCAGAGGATATATGGTCAATGGGTTGGATGGTGTCCGGCTCCCACTATGACTTGACTCCGGTTTAACCCCCGTGGTCGGACTCGAGTGGGCTTTCACGAACCCCGAGGCGTTAACTAAAATCTTGAATTTGCCCTTCTGTCGACTTCGATAATCAAGTAACGCTCAGTAGAGTTGTTTCGTAGAAGGACGACTTAATGCTCTTGCAATAATAACAACGGTACGACTTCTTCTGTGGGCAGTTGCCTGAAATCGCTCATTTTGTCTGAGTTTTCTCCATAGCCCGCAAAGATGATTGACAAGGTGAAGGCTTTGGTCAAATAAAAATATAACCCTGTTTAAATATATATGTATATCTCGTCACCTCCCTATTCCCGTGCCGCCGACGGATCAGAGCGGGAAGATTAGCAGCCACGATACCGAAGAAGACAGTCGTGATCATCCGCTGCGAAGGCGGTATCGGAGCTGTTAGCGATGGCCAAAACGTTCGATACGAAGGCCTACGCGAGTTCGAGCTGTCTGCGCAAAAAGCCGGATCTCTGGCCCAATTCGTTGAAGTTGTCAACAACGCTTGGAGCCGACTGATGATGGACGTCTCAGTCGATGATATTACCTATGTCTGGAGCTCACTGTGTATGATGCAGGCATTCATGCATGGCGTGGGGGCATGGTTTCTCGTATTCGTATTGACGAGGTTGTTGCCCACACGGTTTCCTTGAGCAAACTTTTCAACGAGAGCAAGCCAGAGGCCAAGCTCGGAGATAAGTAGACGCATCAGTGCCACCAACGCGTACAGGTGCCAATAGTAAGAACGTTGACGGAGCTCCATAAGGATCAGCGTTGAATTCGTGCGTGCGAATTGCGTCTGTCATTGTATTTGTTTACAGCACTAAAATATATACCTAGATGAACCGGCTGCAATAAACGATGTACATGTTGAGAGGTCTTGACGTTTTTTTGGTCTTGCCTCTTACAGCACCATTCTCATCTTCAATTTGTCTCCTTCCACGATCTCATCCCGCTTCAAGACAAGCTCAGGCAGATCCCACGTTACGCTGATATACCGGCCCGAAAGCCACTCCTTTCGGTCCTGGGTCAACCACGCCACCGAGTCAGCGGCCAACTGAGGAGTATCGACAAGAACCTGATGCATCTGCTCGGGCATATTTAGCGCCAGTTCCGTAGGGACACCACCAGGGTGAATAGCGAAAGCGACAAGGCCCTGATCAGCATATTCGGTCGCAACAAACTCTGTGAACCGCAGCAGCGCGAACTTAGTAGTCTGGTAGGCTGATGCCCCCGGACGGACGCGATGTGCGCCAGACGAACTGACGTTTACAATAGTCTTGGCACTGCTTTGTAGTAAAAGGGGCAGAAACGCGCGCGTCATGAGGTACACGCCTTTAATATTGACTTCCCATGACTTCCACCATTCTTCAGGGTCTGTCTCGGCCACGGGTTTCCAGTCTTCCGGGTATCCGGCGTTGTTGACGAGGATGTCGAGATGGTCAAGATTCTGTTTGACCAACTCCACGGCATTGGTGACACTGGATTCTGAGCTTACATCGAGCTGTAACTTGAGGACTTGTGGCGACGGAGAGAATGAAGTGGCAGCCGACAAGATCTCCTGTTCCACTTGGTCGAGGCTGGACCGTGCGGCGATGATGATGTTCGCAGCGCCGGCTTTGGCGAATGATATAGCAGTTGCGCGGCCAATGCCTTTGGACGCGCCTGTGATTAGCACTGTTCGGCCTCGTTGATCGGATTGCGCGATGGCCGGGTAGGAGTCGTGGTGAATGGTAGAGACGAAATTTGCGCCGGAGGGATCGGGATGCGGAGGCATGATGTCGGTTAGTTAGTTAGTGGCGGGAGGTTCAGAACAGAACTTCGGGGCAATAAATTGAGAAACTTGACCACTATATAGCCACTTGACATTAAGAACCTCAGGGTCGATTGCGGACTTTAGATATCCGTTAAGGTCTCCGGCAGCGGAAATAAATGATATTTCCGCGTGACGATTGTGGACGTGTGTAGTTATCAGGGGCCGCCGCCCCAGCTTGTCACAACCTCATAATCAGGGGTTCGTGTCGAGCCAGCAACTAAAGAAATTCCGGCAACGCGCCTGATATAGCAGTAAATTTATAAGGTAGTGGTTCAGGTTGGTCATCGGAGCCCGCATTCGATCAGGTGAGGGGATATGACCAACTCTACATTATTAACTAATTCATTTAGCAACCGTTAAATTTCTAGTACCGATGGGACCCTCTGATGACGGCCGTCGCCGAGTTGACTTAGGGGCGGGATATAATTTCCTCCAGTTACTCGCGATGAATAAAATCAATATATACCAGCCAGTCTATTTAATACCAGTACCAAATCTATATGTACTCGAAATTGAAAACCCTAAGAACTCCTGCTCACTTCCTGTTGTCTAACTCAAACTCTGAATACTCTGAGGGCCGGGATACGTCTTTACGGTAGTAGCTCCCAAGCAAGAGTCCGGTTATGGCAAGCACGCCTACCACGACAAACTCCATAATGACGTCCATGCCAAGGTAGATTTGCCAACTGCCTGTCGCGCTGTTGAACTTGTCGTTCGCCGACGAGTATAAAAATACGCTGAGAATTGAGTAAAGAACTCGCACGAACAAGAATGGTAGAGTGACTGTGAGGGCCAAAGTGAGCATGCGACTATGACCGACAGGCTTAGTGAATCCGAGCAAATAGAGCGAGAAAACTGTCAGGAAAGCAAAGACGGCAGTGATCAGGAGTACCGAGGCCTTTTGGAGGTCATGTCCTGTACCGGACAAACTATTACTGGAAAGCTCGGACGCGCTTACGATGCCAAGCACGATTGCTGCAATTAGTGCCAGTCGAACGATACGTAGCAGATATGCGAGGTTCTGAGGAACTACGTCATCAAATGTGAGCCGGGCGCAAGTAGTCAGGAATCCGAGTGCAGCCATGTGAAGCGGTGTAAGTGCAATGTTGCTCACAGTGAGTTCAGCCACGATAAGACCGACAGAAGGATTTGACGATGTTTCGACGACAATTACCAGTACTGACGCAACGATGCGGACTGCAAAAAAGAATTATTGTGAGCATATGCACGCTCCATTTGTTTAGACCCAACAGATCTACTCACGTATGCAGAAAATTGCCAAAAATATCCATCCGTCTTGTCGCTTGAAGCCGTGACGCACACAATTGAATATCGAAATCACCAAGAAAATGGCGTAGACGACGATCTCTGCGATTGCAATATCCCCACGTGGAGTTAAATCAGTTGACATCGTTATTGAAAACCTTTGGTCAAATGTTTAAGATGAAAACCCTCGAGTATATTGCAAGATTGGTATTGAGTAGCCGATAGTTAGTTGCTGGGTGTGTATTCGTGAAAAAGTGGAGGCCTTTAATAGCCTTCTCATCTGGATTATTGTTATAGACGCCATTGCGTAATCCTGCACGGTGCTCCATGCCTTGTACAAGCATGAGAGAGGAAAAAAAGAGTTAAAAGTAACTAACGTAGACCAAGCCGCAGCCCAAAACTGTCAATAATTCCGAGATCCGAGCCAGGCAACGTAACGCATGTTTTCGACAACCTAACCCTGAAGCCAGGCACGGCCCTGGCGCGGCTCGCATTTCCATTGATTCAAATTCCGAACTTACTCAGGCACATTCTCGAAAATTTTATAGTTAACCCGTAACGAACGTTCCACTCTTCGCCACGTTACCCATCTACCTACTTGACCACCACTTTTCTTCACAACCAGCCATGGCAAACCTCCCAAAAGATTCTCGTGTAAACCTTGCCCTCCAAGCTATCAAAAGCAACCCGAAACTAAGTCTCCGAGCTGCAGCTAAAATCTACGACGTTAACCATACGATCCTCAGCCAACGACGCGCTGG
>PPJW02000118.1:0-22757 GCA_003705905.2 Lipomyces sp. NRRL Y-11553 | reverse complement strand
CGATAGAGTTCAATCAGAAGGCGCAGGCGACGTTACGCGTATCGTATAGCCCCTGCACATCTGTCCCAGCGATGTGTTTGCATTGACAGTTTGATACTGGGGTGACGTCATCCAAAAAGCATACAAACGAGGATCAGCGATATTCGTGTACGTAGTGGTGGTAAACTGAGGGAAGGGCGTGAACGAAAAAAAAGCACTTTATCTCTCTTTTGTTGATGAGATGGCCAGCTGTCAGATAAAATATGCTTAATTAAAAATTACGAGGGACGATGGGTCGCCTTCAATGACCTGTGCTATGCTGTCGTTAGGGAGAAGCTATCATGATTCTGTGAGGGTCATGGAGTGGACATCCCAAATGCAGATAGCGCCAGCTCAGGCATAATTGCAGTAATAGTACACTGGGGCATTGCCGATCCCTATGGAAGGATATCTAGAGTGGCTGAGAAGCGCCGCAATCCATCGTCTCCGTTTTACTCTGACTTTAGTTAACTTGATTAAGAAATTCCCTAAAATAATACATATAAATTAAGTGTACACCCTGAATCCTTTCTTATTCTCTTAATTCCCTTTTCCCTTCCCTTCCCTTCCTCCCTTCAATTGTTTTTACATTTATTCCTCCCCACTGTATGTAACACTACCCATAATTCATAAATTCTATTTCCAAAGGACAGTCCCTATCCAAGCTTAGTCATACAATACCAAACCAAAAGAGCAACCAACCTTTGCGTGTATATGCATGACTATAATCAACATCAAAACTTCACCGCGCCTCATCTACCCCAATTGGCGTGGTCAGCTCTATATCTAAAGGCACAAAAATACGAAAGATGAGAATTACTTGCGGACATGTCGCTTGCGACCATCCTGCCGGGGTTAGGGTAGTTGATAAAAGGGTTTGGGCTCCAGTGGCTTACCCTAACTTAACGCTAAATGGTGAATTTCAGGGGTCAACCAACACTGCTTTTACTGTCGGTGAAATCGGACAGTATCGGGCACCCTGCACTGCGGTTACATTGACACTGCATGGCGGATTTTTCGCATCTGGTCATCGGAGCAGGTGTCGTGGGCCTTTCCGTAGCCGCGAGATTGGCGAGGGGTAGAGGGGCTGTATTACTAGTTGACCGGCATAGCGCCATTGGCACGGAGACATCATCGCGGAACTCGGAGGTTATTCATGCCGGGCTGTACTATCCTCCTGACTCACTGAAGACGAAACTATGTGTGACTGGGAAAAAAATGTTATATAAGGTTTGTGAGGAGGCTGGAATTCCATATAGGAACTGCGGTATGTAATGATTCCTCTCTTGATGGAAGGTTTGTGTCGTTGCTTACGCATTGCAGGAAAATGGATTGTTGCGCAGACCGATGCTGAACAAGAGTACCTAGAATCTATGCAGGAAAAGGCCCGCCAGCTAGAGGTAAGGACGGCCAATCGGAGCACAGAGTCGAAATCATCGCTGATATTTTGCCGGCTTGCAGATTCCGACTGAAATGGTCCCGCTCTCGAGAGCAAAAGCCATCGAACCAGCTGTCACAGCGCGGAAAGCGATTCTTAGTTCCCCGACAACAGGAATTGTTTCTTCCCATTCGCTTATGGCGTATTTGCTCGGTAAATTCGAGGCTAGCGGAGGGGACCTTGCGCTCAATACTACAGTATCAGGCATAGAATTTGATGCATCACGAGGATTATATACGGTTCAATTTAATGCAGGCGACGAGAAACGAGGATCAGAAAGTATGGAGTTGAAATTTGAGAACGTGGTGAACTCTGCCGGATTGTCGGCACCACTCGTGTCGAACATGCTGTTACCTCCCGAGCGACATCTGACGCCATATTATGCCAAAGGATCCTACTTTTCGTACGGTTCGTCGCGGCCGAAAACGCAGCGACTAGTATGTTGTTGATGAAGAAGCTCACTGGTTGTATATTGACTTTGCTCACGGATTACAGATATATCCCTGTCCTGCTGGCCACGCTGGGCTGGGTACTCATTTGACGCTTGATCTGGGAGGCCGGCTCCGATTTGGACCTAACGTCCAGTGGGTTACGTCACCAGATGATCTGGTACCCGAGGGAAGTCAACTTGAAGAAGTATACGCCGAAGTGGCACGGTACTTACCACAAGTCGACAAGGCGTCGCTGTCACCGGACTATGCCGGAATTCGACCGAAAATCTCCGGGCCGGATCATAAAGGATTTACAGATTTTATTATAAGGAAAGAAGAAGGCTTTCCCGGGTTCGTTAACCTCCTTGGCATAGAAAGTCCCGGTACGCGTGGTGGTGTTTTTTTTGTCAATAACTAGTTTCCCGCTAACATTTGTTAGGTCTTACGTCAAGTCTGGCAATTGGGGACATGGTTTATGAATTCTATAACAGTTAGATTCACGCTTATCAAATAGATGAATAGAGTGAAAAAAAAAATTATGCATATTTACAAGCCCCGAAGAGAAGAGCTTTCTAAATCTATCCCAACACAGCCAACATGTCAGTCTGACACGTGAATTTTTCTCTTTCCTTGCCTATCTTCGATCCTCGTTCCTTCTCTGCCTGATCTATTTTCTGCCAATCACTCCAAGAGACAACTTTCCAGTCTAGCTTGTTGCCAAGCTCAGCTCTAACGCCTTCCCACCCATCACACAATTTCCCACCAATCTCGCCTGCCTCAAAATCGTTGAGAATCACGGCGGCAGTCTCAAATGAATCATACATCGTTTCAGCAATGACACCGGTTGGTCCGCGCTTGATCCATCCTGCAACGTACAATCCTTTTGTATTATTATTACCGGTCCAAACCTTGCCGTTCTCGTTGTTCAAATGGTTGGCACTGTCGTTGTAACTCTGTTCGAGTCCAGCAAGCGGATGAGTTTTGTACCCTACGCTCATGAATCCAACGTCGCAAGGTAATTGCGTAATCTCGCCGGTCGCTCTGACTCGAGTTTCTTTGGAGAGAATATCCCCTTGCAGCTCCATGACATTGAACTTTGCACTTGCAACCTGAGAAGTACCCTCCGGACTGTCGAACGCGACCGGGGATAGCAAAAAGTCAAAAGAGAAATGTTTCTTTGCATCCGCCACGGATGTTGTCGATCCTCTCTGCAATAGCTGGAAGAGACGCTTTGTTGCCCGTCCAAGCGTCACGCTACTATCGATGAACGGCGACATAAATTGGGCAGGCGGCGGAATGAAACCAACTCCGTCAAGAGTCATGATCTCACGGACTTCTTTGTTCGTAAAAGCCGCCTGCATTTAATTTCAATCCAAAATTAATTTATCTCCCGTGTCACAAAAGTCATAGATCTCACCTGAGCAGGGCCACGCCGGCCAACAATCCTTACCCGATTTACTTTGTTCTTGGCGAGCTTTGCAATCGCAGCTTCAGTGATGTCGGTAGTTCGTAATTTATCAAGGTCGGTCAGTAATATCCGCGCGACATCCAAAGCGACATTTCCATGGCCAACGACGATGGCTTGTTCGCCAGATAGGTCCGGGTCGAGATCTCGAAATTCTGGATGCCCATTGTACCAACCAACGAAAGCTCTCGCTGAATACACACCGCCAAGTTTGAGACCTTTTACCGAAGAAGACAAATCCTTATCAGAGTCTGCACCGTATGAGAGTATTATGGCATCGTAGTGTTGCTGGAGAAGTGAAAGTGAGATATGGTTTGGTTGAAATGAAGGCACATGCTTCGGGACTGCGAGTGGCAGGGCGCCGACCATCGTGTTGCCTATAAATGTGAAATATGGCGATTGTGCAACTTCCTCAAACTTTTCCTCGCAATTCTGCGGTAATGTCAGTAATGGGCGAATTCGCCGTATTCTATTAACGGAACCTTGGTACCTTGACTTCGGGATGATCAGGTGCAACACCGAATCTGGCAAGACCGTACGGAACAGGTAGTTTCTCGAACATATCCACAGTCGCTGTTCCTGCTGGCGCCTTCTCCAATATCCTATATGCTGCATAAAAGCCCGCGGGACCAGACCCGACAACCGCTACTCGCAGCTTCACTCCTCCTCCATTGGACATCGTACTGTGCAGCCGTTGATATTCCGCTCTATTCAAAAAGTTGGAGGATCGGCGCGCGAGTATATTATTCAGGTGACCCCGACATCGCCACAGTTCCTTCATCATGGGGTGCTGAAGACGACTGTAGGATATTGTTCGCGGAAGCGAATAGAGTAGATTGAATATGACTACTACTGAGCCGTGACGCGATCTATATCGATATTTAAATAGTTCTCTATACAGTCTGTAGATTTCGCTTCCTAAAAAACGACATCAGCAAGCTAGTCTAGAAAGTCGCGGCATAGTTATGGTGAGTAATTAATGAGTAATTAATTATACATTCATAACATCATCCCACCCCAGGTTAATTTATGTAATCGATGAGTAATCATAGAGCTATATAGTGAAGGGAAGCTCTAATGAGTACAGTTGCGGCCATACCAAGAAGAAAGCACAGTTCCCCGTCCGATCAACACCAGTTAAGCTTCTTTGGGCCTACTTAGTACTGCGGTGGGAGACCACGCTGGAATCGTAGGTGCTGCAATTATATATTCTAATTTTTTGAGTATTTTTTTTAATTTCTTCTTATTTTAACAATAATTAAAAGTAATAGTGACTAAATAGTCAATATTTTTGCTTGAAACGTTCGTTAACCGTTATATAATTAATTACGACCAACTTTAGTAGAATTAAAAACATACAAATGAAGCAAATAATTGACCCCTATTTTCATTATACTATTCCAGTTTTTAAACACCCAAGCGCCTAATGACTCATGATAAATGTTAAAATAAAAAAAAATTGTAATCTCGACGATGATACTGTTGGCCCGTTTTGCTCAGCCTGGCATAGGCGACGCAGACCTTGACGGTGGTGCAGAAATTGTTATGGAATCCGCGTCAACTGCCATCATTATATCAGAAAAGCCGACCAGCCAAATATATAACAAAAACAACGTACTGGCAAAGTTGGCAAGAATGCTCATATATTTTGAAACAAAAGCTTCAGCTCGACTTAGATCGATCTGCAGTTTCTTCCGGCGCGATTGTCGCTGGGTCAAATCTGCGAATTCGAAAGTGTTTAATAATTATTCGTTAAAAACCGTACAATGAGCAAAGGTAGCTTACCATCTGAATTCAAGCTGTCCTTCAACAACGCAATGTCATGTTTCATCTCATAATCTAGCTCCTTCCGGACGCGCGCATATTTACGCAGACTTTCCTTAAACGACTGGATCAGGTGTTCTGTTTGGACAGGGGTCAATTGCGGAACACCACTAGACGTGCTGGGAAGTTCGGCAAAACGATATGAGTTCCAACGTGTCTGGTAGGATGAGTGTTGGTAATAACGACCAGAATGATTTGTAGATGCGCAGGATACAGTTGTGCGCGCAACTGCTGAGGGTAGTGAATGATTCATGAGGTTGTCAACATTAAAAAATCACTTGGCTGACTGTAATAATGGATAAGCCAGTAGTGGACCAGCACAGCGCACAGCTGGGAAAAGTGTGGAGATAAATATGATTATACGATCGTCAACAAGGGGTTAAAGGAACATCACCTGGATGTGCTGAGAAAAGCAAGGGGAATACTGTTTAGGCGGAGAAAGTATGGTAAGGGTATCCCCGCACTGGCACTTGGTACTCGACGTGCGGCGCGACAGCCAAATATGCCGTACCAGACAATAAGCGAGCTGCCACAAATCCATCTCTCGATCGTAGCCCCTGTTGGCGAATATACATATTTAATTCAGTATGATACTAATTATTCGACATCGAGATCGGAAAAAGATATCGACAGCGGTAACGTACCCAGACGCAATTTATATGACCATCCCTGGCCAGCCAGACAGACTGTTTCACCCAATCATGTTTGCTGACTATTCACATCGATCTACTGCACCACTTAACACCAATGTGAATAATATTCGGATTTGGAGGAGGATAAACCGGTGTACTTGACTCGCCGCCTTACTTAGCTCGTGATGGATCCATTACAGCAGTAGCTCACTATTGTGCGCGCACTCTGCGCCCAAGCACTGGTGTTAACATTGGATAACTTCTATATAAATTACACCAAAGAGCTAAACTCCGATAAACTAAAACGCCAAATGCCAGCAAACGACCGTCCGACAGTAAATCGTAGAGTTCGACCTATTGTAACTACAGAGAGTCGAAAATCCTCAAGTTACATCCGTCCCATATAATCATCCCCCGTTTATCAGCTGGCCATAATACTCTCCGATGCTGGAGGTGTCATCCCACTATCGACTGAATGTGCTGAAGTGGGAGATGGCGATCGCGATGCCGAGTACGACATAACAACGTTCTCGATATTTCCATTATTATTATTATTAGAGTTGCTATAATATACCGTGCTTCTGGCAGATGTGTTTGACGTAGACTCTGGCGACGCCGCAATAGATCTGTTGATCGACTCTGCAGGGGTATGAACAGGTGTAGTCCCGTTCCAGGCATCAACTATTCGCCTAATGTTGATATCAAATTTTCGGCTATGGATCGGACGTCGCTCATCCACGGAGTAGAACGGATTACAGACTAGTGAAATATATGCAAAATGAATGGCCCGGAAGATCTACATGATATATATTAGCTAATGAACAGTGCCAGACCCCGTTAACAATAATCGAACGGGAGTGCAACTTACACTTCGAATCTCATTCCCTATTATCTCCCCACTGGCGAATCCAAGAACAATCTTGACTCCAGTATTCGTCATCCACCCGTACATTGCGATTTCGTCTTGCACAAAGAGCAATCCAAAATCAGAATCGGAAGTCTTCTGTGGGAGCCGCGCGGCAAAAACATCCAGGGAAATATGAGCCAGGAACTGAAACCGCAGTTCCCTGTCTCGTGATGTGCTAATTTTCGTACTCACGGCTTCGACACTGCCGCTGTCTCCATTACCTGCCGGCTCTGGCTCGCGAGATATCGGCGTTGAAGCCGTTTCCGGTACAAAATCGCGTACATAGAGTGGATTGTTCTATGATGTGCGTTAATTGAATGTTATATAATTATAGCCAGTGAAGACAAAGCAAAGTACCTCACGACCCATTAGGGCCACTAAGTATATTCGTGATACCATTTTCAAATATTAAACACCAATTGCAATAAGGGAGTAGAGAGAGATTCAGCTCTGTTAGAATAATTGACATCAAACGATGGCGTGAAAATTGGGACAGCAATGGCTGGGTTTAGACCATAACTGGTCTGTGCCGTGGTACCTTGCACACTGAAAGAGTGAGATAACTACCGCTTAATTACACTTTACTAATTCATTTTACTTCTAACATACAAATGCCATGCTATTAATATGTCAATGCATTATTATTATTCAACAAACAGCGCCGAAGTTTAGAGGGGCAAAAGTTCGGCCTTGAAGAATGGACCAATTGGAAAAGTTAGCCCTCACTTGGGTTTAGTGTCGGGACATTAGCAACTTTAGAACCCGACATGTGTCTCCACCGTACTCCGGGGATCTGTTGTGAAAGCAGTATATTGGCAGGGTCTCTCGTTTATACAACTATTGGCCATTATTAAGGTAGACCATTACAAAAGTCAATGAACTATGAACGACAATCCAGCAAGGCTTAAAGAGTCCGACACACAAGACCTATTAACGGCACCGGTCGCAGTTGACGACCCTATCCATGATAAGGATAGTATTGCTGTAATTCAGTCAGCTTCCGGAGAAAAGCAAGGTGTCGCACTGCCTAACACGGAGCGTCCTGGATATTCGGCCGTTTATCGCAATGCCGCCACGCCTGATAAACTGATGCAGTCGAGCCACCCTCTGGTACGCACCGTGTTTGATTTGGCACCGACGACTCTAACAGGTAACCTGTCTTCCAGATCCGGACTCAATATGATGCATTTGAGCACTCGGTAAAGAAATATCCCGACAGAGACTTTCTAGGCGCTCGACACCTCGTCGATCCGAAGCAGGGCCTATGGTCACCGTATATCTGGCAATCATACCAAAGTGTTGCGGACAGACGAACGAACTTAGGCTCTGGGTTATGCTATCTGAATGAGTGTGTTGTCAAGAATACGAAGACGGAGCAATTTGCGATTGCGCTGTTCTCGCAGAACAGACCAGAGTGGATCTTGACTGATCTGGCGTGCCATGCCTACAACCTCATAGTTGTTCCCTTATACGATAAGTCAGTTCAGTTGTATTCAGGGTTTGATTATAAGCCGATACTAACACGGTCTTTAGCCTTGGACCCAATTCCAGTGAATTTATTCTTAATTCAGTGGAAGCGCCAATCTTGGTAGCATCGCTTAGCAAAATCCCCAAGATCTTGTCCTTAGCAAGCCAGCTTCCGAATCTTAAGCTTATAATATCAATGGATCCCTTGATATCAGATAATGACCTACCTGGTCAGAGCAAGGCGGATATCCTGAAGGCCTGGGCGGGGGAGAAAGGCGTCCAAATATACACTATCACCGAGGTCGAGGATCTTGGCATGAAGCATCCGCGACCACATCATCCACCCAAGTCCACCGACATCTTGACGATTAACTACACTTCCGGCACCACTTCCTCTCCAAAGGTAATTCTCACGTTTATTATTGACTTTAGCTTCGCACTAACAATGTGTACTAGGGAGTTGTTCTAACCCATGCAAATTTCGTGGCAGCATTATCTGTCGCATTCAGCCATACTCCAAGAAGTAGCAACAAGGTTGTCGACATTGTGCTCTGTTATCTCCCTCTTGCGCACATTTACGAACGGGCGACGATCGGGGTCGCAATAGCTGCTGGAGCCGGTGTCGCGTTCTACAGAGGTAACATTTTGCAGATCTTGGAAGACTTGTTAGAAGTCCGACCGACGGTGTTCACGTCTGTTCCAAGACTTTTAAATAGGTTTGAGTCGGCCATAAAAGCAAAGACTGTTAATGCGACGGGTTGGCGCTCGAATATAGCTAGATATGGTTTATCAGTCAAGCTACAATCTTTGGCAAGCGGACAAGGCCCCAATAATATGATATGGGACAGGCTTATTTCAAGGAAGGTCAAAGCAAATGCCGGATTGGACCGGGTGGCCAGTATTATCAGCGGGTCTGCGCCATTGGCGCCGGATACCCATCAGTTTCTGCGCGCTGCTTTTGGTGTGACTATTGCACAGGGCTATGGACTCACTGAGACCCATGGTGGTTGCATGGTTGGACAGCCAGGTGACTATACAACTGGTAACTGCGGGCCGCCTTCTGTTGCCACAGAAGTCTGCCTGAAAGATGTGCCCGAACTGAATTACTTCGCAACCGATAAGCCATGGCCTCGCGGTGAGCTGTTGGTTCGCGGGAATACAGTGTTCAGAGAATATTTCAAGGACGAAGCTCGTACCCGTGAAGCGATTGATGCGGATGGTTGGTTTCACACTGGCGACGTGGCGACGATTGATGAAATTGGTCGAGTGTACATTATTGACCGTGTTAAGAATTTTTTCAAGCTGGCTCAGGGAGAGTATGTTGCGCCAGAGCAGATTGAGAGTGCGTATCTAACGGGATGTCCGCTTGTGCAACAATTATTTGTCCACGGAAGCTCGCTTGAAGCGTACCTTGTGGCCATTGCTGCCATCCAGCCGCTTGCATTTGCTCCATTCGCGTCAAAAATTATGGATAGATCTGTCAGTCCATCAGATGAAGGAGCTATACAACAAGCATGCGACGATCCAAGAGTCCTAGAAGCGGTTTTTGCCGAATTTGACAGGGTCGGAAAGGAGATGAAGCTGCAAGGATATGAGAAGGTCCGCAACCTGAGATTAATGGTTGAGCCTTTCACAATTGACAACGACACCTTGACACCCACACTGAAGCTCAAGCGTCCTGTGGCAGCGGCTTTTTTTAAGGACGTCATTCATGATATGTACCAACAAGGTGATTTGACAAAAAAATTCGGGATTTAAAGCTCGAAAATTATAGAGAATTGTATTGAAGATTATCCTAGTTTGGTTTTATACGGCCCTTACCAGCATTGGCATGAAATAAGTGAGCGGGATATGGCGAATTGGAGCTGGCATTGGCGCTTTGGTTGAGTTATGGTTTCTAGTAAGTTAAGTTATAATAAACCTTTCAAAGAGGTGCGTGCACTTTGCCAGCTTGTATGACGACGTTTCTAGTATTCAACGTCATAACTACTGCAGCAATTGTAAATATAAGTCTACAACCTCTGGGGGGCACAGTGAAACTCAGCCGTAGCATTGGAGTGGAGACGCAAGATGCGCAATGCAAGGGTGTCGTAATAATAGACCAGAAGCAATTGCACGCGTCGTGCGTGGCATTGTGATCGAAGGGGATTGTACGATTTGTTGCCAATTAAATCGCATTCGAGGCAGGCAGACTGTAAGCTGGCACGTCAGCGACGCTAACGCGTCAGCAAACATCGAGCCAAGTGCGTGATGTTGGACCACCTGAAATTTAACTTCGATATTTCAATTGTTTGCTGAGTGGAAATTAAAACGACTCCAGCCCCGTCATCGGGTAAGGGCACAGCTGTATCCCAAATTAGAAAGTTATCTTTGCGAATGACGTTTGTTGCATTATTACACGTATAATCGGTCCGATTGAATAAAATGAATCGTATTCACACCTTTGAATACCGTTAGCGACCCTCCCTTAACTGTGGAGGGTTAGAGGCCTTAAGGTTAGAGGCCTCAACATTCCTAGCCGTACCTACTAAATTTAGGTTTGCGGCTTTAGCAAACTGTCAGCAATTAGCCAAGCCCGAGGGCGGCTAATTAAAGCCTCACGCAAACGCTGTTCGAAGTTTCAATAAGAGTAGCATTAACTAAAGGGCAAACCAAACGTTTCATAATAACTTATCACGTTAAACAGACGTAAGCGTATTCAGTCCGTGAATTTACTCTTTGTTAAAATTCCCTGTGTATTATTGCGTTGCTTTGAACGTAGCCATTTTTGATTTGCCCTTAAGTTAATTGTTCAGCCAGCATATTCACAACAATACTCCTTGTTGGACACAATGATCTGTGTAAGTTTTTTGAATCAGGGATAGGAAAAAGAATTGTTGCTTTGAACCGCAGCAGGTCATTGTGGATACGAAGGCGATACTCGCCGCGTCACCTTGCAGCATAGCATATCTTTTCGCAACACCCGTGCACACGGCAGTCATTGATTGAGTTCACAACGGGATTTTGGTGGCCGTCTTAATAAATACAAAGTGTCATTGATTGATTAACCTTATTCTGAAATTCTATCCCAAAAATGGCGTAGTTAGTGGCAATAATAGCCCTTAGGTGTATGTATACCTGAATGATAAGGTTAACTATGTCAGGAGAGTAGCCTGATATGGCTAAATTTCGCCATTTTCCGTGTAGACAAATGCTTACGTATCCGCTCGCCAATAAAGATGCCGCCTGGAAAGTGGTATAATAATCTATGGACCAGCTCTATGTGTTGCAGTTGACCGTTTGTGTGTCAACGAATATCACTCGAGTCGCTCTTCTACCATGCCTAATAACGATTCCTCGAATTTCTACCAGTATGTGCCGTTAGAGGCACCAAACCTCACGGCCCTCGTCCTGTTCGCGATTGCATGGGCAATGCACGCAGTTCTCGCCATATATCACAAGCAGGCCTGGTTTGGTGGGTGCATGCTGATCGCGACCGGACTAGAGCTAGGCGGTTATATTGCCCGTTACTTGTCATCCAGTAATCCAGACAATTATTCCAATTACATAGTGCAAACGGTGTTACTCATTTTCGCCCCGGCATTTTTCATGGCTGGCATATATTACCTTTTGGGGCAGATTACTGTCATCTGGGGTACTAAATACTCTCGATTCGGGCCTTGGACGTATACAAAGACATTTGTCACTCTTGATTTGCTTAGTATCATAATTCAGGGTACGTATCTCTAACTTGCCGCAGAATATATTCTTTGGAGCTTACAATGGGTTGCATACAGGTATCGGTGGAGGAGCAGCTTCAGGTGCTTTGAACAGCAATAAGAGTACCCAGCCAGGTACGGATATTATGGTAGCGGGGCTTGCTTTCCAAGTGTTTGCCACATTACTGTTTATGTTCTGCTGCTTCGATTACTATCTCCGGGTTCGAAAAGCCCATCGCATTACTGGATTATCCTTTCCTTCCATGGAGCTCGCTCTCGACAGTGCTGACCAACGGACCATGACGGGAGATGCACCTGCTGAATATGCTAGTATCAGAAACTCGAATAAAACAAAGGTTTTTCTCGCTGCCGTCGCGCTCGCAGTGACTTTTGTCTTTGTTAGATCGGTTTACCGCGTGGTCGAGCTGTCTGTCGGCTGGTCAGGATACCTTATGACAGACGAAAAATACTTTTTGATTCTGGATACACTTATGATCGTCCTAGCCTCCTGGACTATGTGGATATTCCAACCTGGATTCTACTTTGGTAAGGTTAATATTCGGGCGCACCAGACATTGTCATTGGATACGGAGGTGACCGATGTTGACGGCGGCGTGACTAGGGAGAAGAAGCGGTTTGGAATTTTTTAGTTTGCCATCTGATTTTGCATGCGGTCCATTAGCGGACGACAGATAAAGTCTTTTTATGGAGTTAGAGAGGGTAAAGCAATGCTAAATTGATGTTGTTTAACATTTTGTTCTGGGAATTTTTGTATGCTAGCTTCGGAAGAGGATTGACTTGGCCTGACTGAAATCGCACACTGAGTAATTGTTAGCTTGGCTAGATTGGCTATATATAATAATCGTAAATCGACCCGCTTAAACTGCCTATGCTCTAGTCGCAAACGCCGAAGTGATTACTTTAGGCTCCTTACCTGGCAGATCTTCGGAGGATTCGTCGTGGGGACCAGCAGATTCAAAAATCACGTGCACACCCGTCAGGTGGCCCCTGTATTTCAGTCACGCGTCTCTTGTAGACGTGGTTGTTAGTAGTAAACATTGTGTTATTTTACCAATTCTTTTCGGTGGAGAATATCGAAGACATCACATACCGAGGTTCGTCAATCGTCACGGGTGCCATCGTGTTGGAATCGATACCTAGGGTGTCCCAGTTAAGTGCTGGCTCTTCGAGATGGCGTGGTGTTGGAGAAAATCCGGCTGAACACTACTCATCCGTTGATCCGGGGTTCTCGGACCCATTCAACTGGGTCAGGGTTTAACATTTAGCTGCTCGGCCTCAGCAATCACAGATATTTAAAAATTCTTTTAATTTTTATGTAAACCATGTTTTGGATATCTGTTACTATGCCATAGGCATATTTTTATTGATACTTTGTGACGTAGCACTATGCCCACCAGCACTCCGGAATTGCTCCGGATTCACTGCGTAAGTTGGACCCGACTGCAGCCGCATGATATCATTTTACCCTTTCCCCACACACAAATTCCGGACTCTGTTCTGGCCAAATCCATTTATATAATAAAGATCTTGGCCTACTCAAACGGCACACACCATGTGGACCGGGTAGCGTATCATTCCAATAATGCCGTCTCAAGCGCCTGGAATATTCAAGCCAGCCTCTACTCCCGGCGTTACCTTTGCAAATCAGGACAAGCTGCAAAAGCTGCCGCTACCGCCTTTGGAAGACTGTATTCAACGATATCTTTCTGTCGTCAAGCCACTACAGGTACGCCTGCGTCAGTTTTGCATTTCTGCCACTTTTTCCAAATGCACTAACCGAAACTGTTTAACGAAGACTGCTCGTGAATTCGAAGAAACACGGATCGCTGCCGAGGAATTTCTAACCAAACAAGGGCCCGATTTGCAGGCTAAGCTACAAGCATACGCGTCCACCAGATCTTCATACATCGAACAATTCTGGTATGACTCGTATCTGAATTTTGATAACCCCGTTGTCCTCAATCTGAATCCGTTCTTTCTGCTCGAAGATGATCCAACACCTGCCCGTAACAATCAGGTCACCCGAGCAGCATCTCTTGTGGTATCAACCCTATCATTTGTGCGTGCCCTTCGAAGAGAAGAGCTCCCACCAGACATGGTCCATGGAAGGCCACTATGCATGTACCAGTACTCCAGAATATTTGGAACAGCTCGAATCTCGACCGAGAATGTTTGCGTGATGCAGTCGGACTACTCTTCAAAACATATTGTTGTTCTCGCACGGTCCCAGTTCTACTGGTTTGACGTCCTCGATGAGAATTCGGATCTTATTATGACAGAAAGGGATCTTGCCCAAAATTTCGAGACTATTGTCAACGATGCAAGGAATACGCCTGTGACCGAGGCCGCGAAAGGTGCCGTCGGTGTTCTTACCGCAGAGAATCGACGGATCTGGGCATCACTTAGAGACTTGCTTTCTCAGGACGTAGATTCGGATGTGTCACCATCTTCGCCCGCTGAGAAGAATGGCTCGATGGGCTGGTCAAAAAGGCCGTTCAAGGAAAGGAACACTAACCGTGATTGTCTCCAGATCATTGATTCGGCTCTGTTCATTCTATGCCTTGACTACTCATCACCTCAGACTGCGTCAGAATTGGCAATGAACATGCTGTGTGGTACAAACGTCATTGAGAAAGGAGTTCAGGTCGGAACTTGCACTAATCGGTGGTACGACAAGCTTCAAATAATTGTCACTAAGAACGGAAGCGCTGGGATCAACTTCGAGCGTAAGTAACTAATATCGTCTCCAGAAAGCTTATCTAACTTGATAAAAAGATACTGGCGTCGACGGACATACTATATTGCGTTTCGTTAGTGACATATATACGGACACTATTCTACGATTTGCTAAATCCATTAATGGTCACGCGCCTAGTCTCTGGGCATCTGAGTCTCCCGATCCCTCAACGCGCGACCCATGTTCTTTTGGCGACGTCACGACTACTCCGCATAAGCTCGAATGGACAATGATTCCCGAACTTTCCCTGGCCCTTAGATTCGCCGAGACACGCCTGGCGGATTTGATCCACCAGAATGAATTTGACGTGTTGGAATTTAGTCACTACGGAATGACATTCATCAAGACCATGGGCTTGTCCCCAGACGCCTTTGTTCAGATGGCATTTCAGGCCGCTTACTATGCGTTATACGGCAAAGTCGAATGCACCTACGAGCCAGCCATGACGAAATATTTCCTTCACGGAAGAACTGAGGCCATTCGTACCGTTTCAGACGAATCCGTTGCATTCGTGCGTAAGTTTTGCGAAGACGCGCCCGCCAAGACAAAAATCGAGTATCTGCGCCGTGCCTGCGAAAAGCATGTCCAGACCACGAAATTATGTGCTCAAGGTCTTGGACAAGATCGTCATTTGTACGCTTTGTATTGCATGCACCAGAGATATATGGAAGACGATGCCCTGAACGTGGATGAGCCTGGGTCGTCGTCTCCTGACAGCTCCAGGTCAAAGCCTGCTCCCGAAATCCCCGCCATCTTTACTGACAGCGGCTGGGATAAACTTAATACGACCATCATCAGTACTAGTAACTGTGGTAATCCGTCGCTTCGACTTTTCGGCTTCGGTCCCACCAGTCAGGATGGTTTCGGTATTGGCTACATTATTAAGCCGGATTCGATCTCGATCTGTGCATCCTCCAAGCACAGACAGACGGCCAGATATTTGGAGACACTCCACAATTACTTTATGGAAGTTCGTGGCTTGTTGAGATCTACTGAACATCGCCCGACTGGAACTCGTGCCCGAAGTGCTATTCGCGGTGACGGCCGAGAAAGAATATCGGTGCTGGCAACCGAAGCACTCAAGGACCGCCGCAGAGGCAGACAGGTCGATGAGGTCAGACATCATGCGGGCGAGGCTCATGAGGACGACGAAACTGGTGACATGCTTGGCGGATACGGCTACTTTGACGTTGGCGAGATGGAGATACTGCTTCGTGACATTAATAATAACGTCGGTCTGGGAACCGCGACGCCTGAGCGTGTTGTTGCTACCATGGCTGCTACGCCGGACGATCGGGCACAGCCGAAATATCGTCGTAGGGAAGTTGGCCGCAAGCTGCGGTTAGCGGATATCTGAAATGGCAAAAGTATGCTCAAGCTAAGCAGCGGGATGCGAAGTATTCTCGCGTCACTCATGTCTCGCGTAAACGCAACTTTTTGCCATTGTTTACTTTTTGTTTCAGGGAATTGAACATGCATAACTATTGCATTAGCACAATGTAGTCTATAAGTTAAGACGATGAGCAAATTTCTATTTTTCCATGAAACTACTGTACAAGGGTGCGCTGTTTCAGCGCTTGCGAACCTAACAAATAAAACCCGACCGAATCCAATATTACGCCTTCCCAAAGCTACCTCTATTTTCCCATCATCATCAAGATATGCGATAATCCATTATGATACACAAATTCAAACGTTGAAACCTTGGTTGCAGATGGTCCACTATGTATACGTTTCGATAGGGGCCGAATAACCGCGTATGAAAGTTCTGTTTACCTCACGAGACCTGGGTCCAGTCTCTTGCAAAACACCCGGGGCGCCTTATAGTCTGATATTCACGGCGACACAGGGCACTCTGAATTCACGAGCAGCAGCAGTAGCAGCCGCGGCCACTGAAGACGAGATGTTTACACCAATTGATGGCGAACGCCGAAACCAGGAGATCCCATTGAAGACGGCTCGTTCTGCCAAGACGTCGAACACAACAGAAGGTTTGGAAGCCAGATCGAGAGGTAAGAATAACCTTGGCAAGAAAAGGTTCCCGTAGTTTGAGTCAATGAAGCAGTGGTCGTTAAAGAAACATGTCGTCGAAAATAGAGCAATGAGAATTAAGGAGCAATAGATACTATTTTCCTGTTGGTCAAGGCGCAAAAGCATTTAGCCAAACGTTCAACACATACCATGGCCTGTGTAAGATAAATAGTGAAAGTAAGAATACAGCCAGGAAATGTGGCGATGCGCCGGTTGTGGGCATCAAAAGCAATAATAGAAAATATCGAAGGCAATACATATTCAAATATTTTGAATGTGCCTGCAGACAAACTAGACGTATCGTCTAGGCAAAGATAGCAACAATCGCTTGTGACTGTCTTAAGGATGCCGCTACAAAGATGTCGCAATTGGATCGTAAAAGAAGAAACATGCAGCGTTAGTCCGTCAAAATCGAAAATGTTTGCCTAAATAAGTTACAAAATATTATTAATTAGGCCAAAGCCCTAGCCCACGAGATGGTTGGTTTACGTTCGTCGCACCGTTACAATTTAGCCAGGTGTCTACCGAGTTGTGGACATGAACTCAGCATCATCGAAAACATCAAACTGAACAACGGTTGTTGTCACTTGAGAATCAAGTCTCGGAAAAAGGATTGCGATTGATCACGATCCATTTGCGACAATACAGCGAGTGAATCAATCCGCACTGTTCATCTTGCACCATGAACGCGCAACAAGAAGGTGCGCCTGCCAAATCGCCAACGGCGTTAGCAATAGCGAGCTTCCTTCGTCACAATTCGCAATTGAAGATGCGACAGGGCGTCTTAAATGGCAAACGTCAGGATTTTTTCCGATCAAAAAGAGCGTTGCGTGCACTGCAGTCGGCCGAATATGCGGCCAAACAAAAGAAGAAAGGATCATTGTTACCGCCAATCGCGTCCGAAGAAGATGCGATTAGGGCGTTTAAGGAGTTGCCACTCAATTCTCTAGCAATTCGGGTTGAAAAATTGACGCGCAAGACCGTGGAATCCAAGCGTGCTGCGAATCCAAACGCCCAACTACCCCCCATCTCTTCACTGTCAAAAGTTAAAGGCGTGCCCACGTTGGCATTCGTACGCGAACAAGTCGTGTCTACAGATGATGACATTTACTATGTATGGATATGGGAGAGGGTGCATTGGACAGCATATTTATATGCCGGCTTGATCGCTGCAGCCATATTCGCGGTTGTTTTGTTCCCGTTATGGCCGCCAGTCTTGCGGCTGGGAGTGTGGTATTTGTCCATGGGCATGCTCGGGCTTCTAGGTGCATTTTTTGCCATGGCGATCGTGCGTTTGATCTTGTTCGGTATAACATATTTCGCCACGCCTCCCGGGCTTTGGATATTCCCAAACTTGTTCGAAGACGTTGGCTTTGTCGAAAGTTTTATTCCTGTTTATGCCTGGAATGTGAAGCCAGAGAAGAAGAAAAAGAAGAGGAACGTTACTGCGACCGTGACTGCGGTGACGGAGGAAGAAGAAGTCCCGGAAAGCGATGCAAAAGAAACTAAAAGTTAAAGAATGAGCCTGGGATAGGATGGGTATAGCTGGGAGGTTGGTTTGCCACTAAAGCATGGTTATAGACTACATTATGTAATATATTCATAAGTTGATTCGTTCCGAATCCCCTTTCAGTTCAACTTTCGCTAGGCTATTTAGAGATAATATAATGCTAGAACAACCCTAAACAAAAAAAGTCGAAGTGGCAGCGAGAGGCTATTAATGGACAATCGTGAATGTCCGACATATAATCAACTATCAATTTTGGTCAGTTGGAATTGGTGGCAATGGCCTTGAAGGTGGAGGGCCCGGAGGCGACCGCCGTTTTTTGACCTTGATCCTTCTTTTCCGGCCAACAGTGGTAGTAACGGAACCTGAGGTGGACGAGATACTGTCACTGCCATCATCATCTGTAACAGCTGGGTCGTGCACTGGGTTACCTGAAAAGTCAGGTTGCCGCTGATGCGCTGGTATGCGACGCAATGATGCCAGTCTTGACACGCCGGAGAATGTACTTGATTCTCTACGAGCAGAAGGTGGTGGCCGTTGCTGCAGTGAAAACGCATTCAATGACGTTCGAAGAGATGACAATGAGGAGGACATCTGGATGGAGTCGAGAGACTCTGTCGATTGCACAGACGACGCTGAATCGCGACGAGCTGCACTCAATGGTGATCGTGGTCGACTAGATTGAGAAGCTATGGAACTGGTTATTGATGCAACAGAAGGCCGCTTAGAGCAAGGTACCGAGGACGACGAAATCATTTCGGCCACTGAAACGTTACGGTCAGACAGTTGGATGTTGCTATCCGAATCGCCAAATCGTGGAAACCGCCATCCTACTTCTTCTGCGTTGCCTAATTCTTCTTGTATCTCACTCTCAAATGGATCATCACTGTGTAAAGAATCGCGATGCATTTTAATCTGGCTACGTGAAAGATCCAACCAGCGCATGAATTCTGGAGCAGAATCGAATACCAGTAACATTGTTCTTGCCTTCTCGCTTAGTAGTGAAATATGATGGTGGTGATTATGATTATGGTCGTCATGATGAAGAAGAAGATGATGATGATGATGAAGAAGGTAGTGATCATGATGCTGACTACTTTGACTGGCCGAGTCACGGTGAGCATGTAGCGTAGGGGTAGAATTTGCTGCGTGGGAAAAAATAGACCGGTGTGACACGCCGGTCTTTGGAGGCGACTTGTTGGGCTCTAGCATAATGTCGTCTTCTTGCGATAGATGTACCGACATCTTGTCTTCGATTTGGTGAGGCCCTGGTCGTTCGGACACTCGTAAGACGAATTGCTGACCAATGATGTCGTCGGATGCATAGGCTACTGATTCTGCAGACAAGACAAGAATTTCTTCTGGCACAGCTGTTGACGACGCATGCAGTGGGTATCGTAGAATAGCGCGAGGTAGAACGACGAATGTTCGGACGTCTAAAGAGCTCTTTGAAAGTTTTGCAAATAGCGATCCATGCGCGTGGCATGCCAGATTGTCAAGAGCTAGTGCTTGAGGCATGGCCATCGAGTATGACAGTTTCTTGTAATATGAATGAATGTGTGCCGCGTCGGCTTTTGAGAAATCAGGCTGAGTCATGCAACATTCAGATCCATTCAACGATTCGATCGATGGCATTTTCGCCTCTGCGACCGACGACCTCGTAAAAAAGGCTCGGACAGAATGTCTTTTAGGTGCCGTCGTCTTCGAATTGGGCACCCAAGCATGGGTGGACCAGGTAGAATCATGGCTTGGCTCATGGTTGTTCTGTGGAATTGGAGATGCCGAAGACGCCTGTCTTCGAGTGCCGTGCAACTGCTCTTTCCCAGGCAGGGGCGGAGACGCCGTCAAATTTGGCGTGGTAATCATATGCCTCGAGTCGCGTGAATCGGCAACATCGATGTCGTTAGCTTCGCAGGCTGGTGCCGTTTCTTCCTCAATCTCTCCAATTCTCACTTCTGCTCGGGATTGCGACTGTGGAAATGACTCCGTCATAAGAAATTCAACGAGAGGGAGAAGTACATGAATAGTTGACACCTAGCTCAGAATCATGTTAATCGCCGACAAGGGAACCCGTCCATGAGATGTTGGCTGCGGCCGTAACGATGTTCACTTGTGGGGTTTCTAATTTACATACGTCATCGTGCATGTGCCAAGCCCTAACCCAATGCATCTTGGGTCCAATACGATTGCGAATGATGACAGAGGGGTAACTGTGAATGCGGATTAGGGTTATCCTCCAACTTGAGTTGAGGGTATAACCTGAACCCACCATATGAATACATAATTTCTATTATAACTACATAATACCCAAACTCCGGCCAGTACTTATCGTATGCAGGTTTGCTGAACTTGTGAGAGTTTGCTCAGTGGACTACTTAGAGAGTCGAGGCTGAATTACTTTGGTTAGTTACATGGATCGGGAAACCGATAGTTAGTACGTACTGGCAAAATGATAGGTCTCCATTAAGTATTGATAGTCGCCGACGTACAGGCCGACAAGATTAAGCAGCGGAATATTTTCCGTCTTCTTAATCAGTTTATCCAGTACCGGCCTACAAATTTCATAGTTAGCAATCGAATGCAATACATTCCAAAAATGAGTAGAGCTTACTTCGTAATTGATTCATAAAACTGTCCACGCAGCACCCACCACCACATTGATTTGCTTCTTTTATCGAGCTCGAGCTTCTCGAGGCCAGTTAATTTGGTTAGTGCGGTCCTGATTCCGCCTTCGCTTGATAAAGAGCCAATAACACCATCCTTGCAAATATACTCCAACGCGAAACCGATGATCCACGGCATCCAGTTGATGATTCTTCGTGACTGTTTCCCTTTGAACCGACCTGACTCTCGCAAACGAGAGGCCAGTAGTGCAAGAAGCGCGTACAACAGTGGCCGTAGAATATACAGGATCTCCTTTATTCTACCATCGACAGTAGTCAATGGATGCGCCAATTTTGGCGCAGCCACGACGTCTTCTGGCAGGAGGACTTTCTTCATTAAAAATTGTGTCACATCCGAATCCGCGTTCAACTGAGGCAACTTCTGTCCCGTCCTTGGCATGGTCCAGTACTCCAAGTCGTCATCATTGGGGTTGGCAAATGGTTCAGTAGGATCGTCAGGATCCAGCAGGTTTGGGTCGATCTCACGCTCAGGAATAGGAGGCGTGAGAACGGTCCTTGAGCCAGATATGCGGAAGAGGGCCAATCTACAGGCAGCTTTGATGCTCTCGATACCCACAATTGCAGTTCGTTGACCGCGCTGGCCGCCGTACTTACGGGACATGATTTCGATCAATAACTGGGTCTTTTGAATGACCACTAAGGTGTATGCGGTGCTTTTGTAGGATGTGTTGCGGGTGGCGAAGTGTCGCGTATACCGTGTATGTAGCGAAGGCTGATATTTTGAGGAGAATGCAGAGGAAGATAGCGCGTGCGCTAAGATAGTGTCGTGGTATAGTCCTAGAATCCCTAGAGCCGAATATACTGTAATATACAAGTCAACATGATTGATCGAGATATCAGATATAGGCAACGCATACATACCTACTTCAGACGCGATCTCGGCATCTTTAAACTTTCCCGGAAATAGATATGTCAAGTGTTGCAGCGTCGACTCGACGGACGCAATCTGGCTCGCATTCTTGAGCAAGAAAGACTCATATACGGCAAGCCACGACGACGTCCCAGCTCGTTTCGGGCTGGGGTTATTCATCCCATTCATACACCTAGTGCGGTTCACACTATAGTCCTTGTTATTAATTTCTAGTGGAGACGGTATATCTGGACGAGGAGCCGGTGCGATGCCGATATACGATGATTGGGACGACGCATCTACGCTTTCTGAAGTTGCGGATGTCGAGGTGGTGGACTCGGACTCATCTGACTTTGGTGATATGTCGCTGCCGCTTACTGCCATTTATACATATATATGACTTTCTGGATACTACTGGTAAATTTCGGAAGCTGTGAAATATATTGCAGATATGTAATTATGCGTTCGCAAGAATGGAGCAACGCACAAAAGTGAGAGTTTGGCGCGCTCTAGAAGGTTGCTGAATGCGGAGACCCGAATCCGCGGCAAGGGTTGTGGTCGGGACGGCGGACAGCGGCCGGCCAAGAATCATAAGTGAACGTGTTTAGCATCCCCCGACAGGGTAAATAGATAACCCTAACCTTCTCATGCTATATAGGTGAACATCACTCTGTTACTTACCCGGCCTCGGAGCTCAAATTCATTGGGTTAGGGCTCAACAACAGCCATAGGGGTAGCCCCAGCTTTATAAACCATGACCGCCGTGTCCCTTGTCTCCGCTTTCCTAACAATCCCTACTTGATCAGCTCATTAGCAAGACCACCGTTTCACTGTTGCATTGTATTCATGGCTGAAGACAGTTCACCAGATTATAAAGCCCTTTGGGAACAGGCTGAAGAGGGGAGGAAACGGGCTGAGGAGAGTAAAAGGCCTACGACATTTGACGAATTTATTCGAGCCTGCCATATTTTCTTATCCCGGAAAGTCCAAGTCGGCGATCTATCTCATTGCACGAAGGGGTCGTTGACGAAGCCCAATGGGAGACTT
>PPJW02000117.1:0-22954 GCA_003705905.2 Lipomyces sp. NRRL Y-11553 | reverse complement strand
GAATGCTAAGGAATATGAAATTAGAAGAGCGAAAATTGAAGGAGAAACGACTGTGAAACGGCTGTTGGTAAATATATAGGGGAGAGAGTGCGGAAACACGCGTGGGAAGCTAATTCCCGCAAATAAACAAAACAAACAAACAAAAGGGCAAGGGCTAAACGCGTTTGCTTTAAGGTTCACACTAGAGTATAAAAGGAATAGTCCATTAGCAAAGTTTAGTTTTTGGTGCCCGGTACGTTCTCGATGTACATCCCACAAATTAACCTCAAGGGTTAGGGAAAAAGTCGGGACATTTGGGGACAAATAGCCTAGAATTTAACAAACCTACAGATCAGGTGACTTCACGTGACTTGTAAAATTTCATACTTATGGCATAAGTATGAAATGTACAAGGGTATAATATTATGTAATCCCGCCAATTTGCCCAGCCCCATAGTAAAGTGACCGTACAAAATGAAGCAAACCTTGGTCGTTTTCTTTTTTTGTCAAATATGAACTAGCAAATTGTATTTTTAAATGGATAATCTATCGTCTGATTTAGATTTTAGGAGGATATCGATGTGGTGCCGTGATGTGATGTTTGTAGAAGTGTGGTCAAAAATTTGGTCTGTCCCGCACCATATAAGTGCTGGGTCATCTGATGGAGACCAACGTTGACATTGAGCCCTGTCTATATATGCATAATATTTTGATACTTCTCTTTCTCTCACTTTATAATTCCTATAAGTTATCTCGAGTAACTTATTGAATTACCTATTATCTAATTATAAGGTACTAGTCGCAGCTGTCATTCGCAGCTGTTACTGGAATCGCTCACTGCCCCTGACTAAGGGCCCCACATTTGCGCGATTAGAGCCATAAGCGCAAGACCAGAACCAGCGTGGATCAGTTTTGAGCCTGTGTTATATTTATTGGCTTGATAAGATATAAAAAATATTTCTGCATGTGATTTATAAATAATACTAATCCTGATATCGGTGGAGAAAAGTCGTATTACTTTCACGTGCTTTGCATCGGGATGACGAGGAAGGCACATGATTTGCCCTCTCGGATAATTCAAAATGACGTGAACTATTTTTTGTCAGGGTCCCTCTTTAAATGTACCGAGGCAGCACCATAACTAATAACTGTTTAGAATATACCAACCCACAGATAATTCAAGCATTATTCCGCAGATCGCATTTAATTCGTCGATATTTGTAGTAGATCGTAACTGCAACTGTGTTTTGAAAACGAAACGAGTCGACGAGATCGCCTTGTTCTTGGGATCAACCACAAAGAAATAAACGAAGCCCCGCACTCGTAATTCAGTGAGAATCCGGGGGGGAAAACTCAAACGCTGTCACTGCTGGTCACCGGATGCCCCGGAGACACCGGACCAACTAGTTCTTCAGGTTCCAGTCTATTATATATATATCTATATATATGCATAGTCAGCATAGAGAGAGTACACATATATATATATATACACAGTATATGTCCATATCTCACCCAGCTTAGTGATTTCGTCGATTCCTGCCTGACTTGACCTCAGCAACTCCTCACCATGTCCTCCATCAACGAATACTCTCTTCCTGGCGTCCCGTACAAGGTCGTGTCCGTATGTTCGCAAGACTCGCCTGTCCCTAGACAGGGCGAAATTTCAATCTGCAGTACCCCGTTTGGCAAACCACAAGGCATACCTCTTCCAGGCAGCGAAAAGCCTGGGTACTCGGCCATCTACCGGAATGTCCACCATCCCGAGGCCCTGGTCAACACCATCCATCCCACAATCCTGACTCTATACGACGGCTTCGCAAACAGTCTGCGTAACCATGCCGATGCAAACTGTCTCGGCCATAGGGAATATATTCCC
This sequence comes from Lipomyces sp. NRRL Y-11553, assembly GCA_003705905.2. NCBI lineage: Eukaryota > Fungi > Ascomycota > Lipomycetes > Lipomycetales > Lipomycetaceae > Lipomyces > Lipomyces sp. NRRL Y-11553. Next base: position 21,099 of record PPJW02000117.1, on the reverse strand, counting down.
CAGTACAAGACATGGAGTCCATATATCTGGGAGTCATATGCCCGCATTAACGAGCGAAGGTCCGAATTGGGCAGCGGCTTGTTGAAACTCGCCCGTGACGTTGCAGGTGTCGAGAAGAAAGACCAGTTTGGCGTCGCAATATTTTCGCCAAACAGACGCGAATGGGTTATCACAGATCTCGCATTGCATGCCTATAATTTGTATGGCGTAACCTTGTACGACAGTCTGGGCCCGGACGCGAGCGAGTATATATTGAACTTGACCGAATCGCCAATACTGGTTGCGTCACTGAATGTGCGGTGGATTATATTACATTGCATTTGAATAATCTAAACGACTAACGTTGCCAACAGAACATTCCCGCCATTCTTACAATCAAGCATAAGCTGCCTCATCTCAAGGTCATCATCAGCATGGACGAACTCGAGTCGCCAACTGACACACCCGGAAACACTCGGCGCAGTCTGCTCAACACGTGGGCGAAAGTACAGAATGTTGCTCTTTACTCGTTTACTGAAGGTACGTGGAATCCTCCTTGGACTTTGGACTTTAGTGAACGTGTAACTGACCCCATCGGTCCCAGTCGAGCGAATTGGCCGTAACGCCCTTGTTCCACACAATCCACCTGCTCCAACAGATATCATGACAATAAACTTCACATCCGGCACTACGGGAGTTCCAAAGGGTGTTGTTATTACACATGCCACTGCTGTAGCTGGAATGACGTGCGCCGCGCTCCACATAGGAGGATCGAAACGAAACAACGTTTTGCTCAGCTATTTGCCCTTAGCTCACATCTACGAGCGGATTACCCTCTGCGTAGCAATGTCCTTCGGCGCCGCGTACGGATTTCTCCACGGACCTATTCTCGAACTGATTGACGATATTAAGACGTTGCGTCCGACTATCTTCACATCTGTTCCAAGGTTACTAAACCGTATCGAGGAAGCACTCCGTGCCAAAACCGTCAACGCACCTGGTCTGGCCGGCAAAATTTCACAGAGAGCTCTCCAAGCAAAACTAGACGACATGGTAAAGGGTGGCACTGGCCAGATCGCCATATGGGATATGCTATGGTCTCGAAAGATTCGGAAGAATGCCGGATTCGATCGCTTGGTCACTGGTGTCAGTGGCTCTGCGCCTATTTCTGACAATACCTTGCAATTCCTGCGCGCGGCCTTCGCCTGCAATATGATTCAAGGATACGGTCTTACTGAGAGTTTTGCTATAGGCCTGGTTGGCGAGGCCGACGATAAGAAGCCTGGTCACTGTGGTCCTCCTGTGCTTGGTGTTGAGGTCCGGTTGAAGGACGTGCCGGAGATGCATTACCTCGCGACAGATAAGCCATGTCCACGTGGTGAGCTTCTGCTGCGAGGTCCTATCATCTTCAGGGAATACTACAAAGAGCCAAAAAAGACTGCCGAGGCGATTGACGAAGAAGGATGGTTCCACACTGGCGACGTGGCCAAGATCGACGAGCTGGGCCGGGTGTCGATCATTGATCGGGTGAAAAACTTCTTCAAACTCGCCCAGGGAGAGTACATCGCGCCTGAACAAATTGAGAACATCTACCTGGCTGGTTGTGAACTCGTTTCACAAGTGTTCGTTCACGGTGACAGTGTCCAAACGTTCCTTGTCGGCATCGTCGGCATCAATCCAGACACTGTCGCCCCGTTTGTGTCCAAATTGTTGAACCGCAATATCTCACCGGACGATCTCGACCAGCTCGCGGTCGCGGCAAGTGATCGCAAGGTCCGTGAGGCGGTCCTGCGTGAAATGGACCGAATTGCCAAGAAAGCAAACTTTCAAGGTTACGAACGGGTCAAGAATCTTGTGCTCAAAATCGATCCGTTTAATTTTGACAATGACTTGCTCACGCCGTCTATGAAAACCAAGCGAGCCGAGTCGGTCCGGTATTATCGGGATGATATTGATATGATGTATGCCGAAGGCGAACTTTGCAAGAATGGGACCACCATCAAGGCCATGTTGTAGAAAACACCAATTTACTTTGTGGGACGCCTTCTTGTTGTTTCAATATGATGGAGCCTCAATCAAGCTTGTGTAAACCTGTATGATTTGGAATAATGTGTTGTTCAGCCAATAACTATATACTAGTATGTCTAATTTATTTTCTTAAGTTTTCGTGGCAAATTCGGGACAAGAAAGCCAAAACCTCCCATCTTTCCATGTTTTTTATTGAGAAAAGGGGGAACTAATGCATAGATTAATTTTTATACATACAAAATATATAATATTCGCTGCAATATTTTTGTGTTTCTTGTTCTTTAGGTTTCCTCATACCCAGGCACCATTTTGCCAACATTTGACAGATATATCTTATATATTCCACGTACTCAACCAATTCAAATAGCTATATTGGTCATGTTTGCCGTGCATGCCGAACGATATGGGAGAGAACAGGACAAAGACGCCGACAACGGCGGCATAAGCAAGCAGATAGGCAGGATACCGTGCCCAACCGGGCAATTTCTTGGTGCCAAAGTCAAACAAGAAGCCGCAAGTCATGATGGCAAAGTACAGGGCGGGCAGGTAATGATGAATATATGTCACGCGCGCCATTAGAATAAACGGGAAATAATGAAGGACCCAACCGAGGGCCGGATAAACGCCAGAGTAGATGAAATGCGCGGTTTCGGTCGGTGTCATGTCGACATAGTGGCGTTGCCAGCGGCAAACGTACACGAACACGGTGATGGCCATGATTACCATTGAGGCGGTCGAGCTCCAGACGACGATCGGATTGCCGAGCAGGTAGTACTTCACGATGTTCTTGCCCCAGCCGCACATGCGCAAGCCCACGTTGAGCAGTGGCCATTGCCATGGGCGCGATGCCAAGTCGTCGCGCTTGTCGGGATCAGGCACAAGCGCGTTGTTGGATGTCATCATGGCCACATTGAGATGGACAAAGTCCCGCAGAAAAGGCGACTTGTAAGCTTTCGAATCGCCATCCGGAAGACGCGGGTTCACATGTAGCTCCACGTTCCAGTGCGTGAAGTGATCGCGAGGATTATTGGAACCGTCACACGTGACCTCAATTTGCTTGTATCCCCATTGTGGCAAGTTAAGGTTCGCGGCCCGCAAGTAGCACCCGAGCACCTGGTGTCGGAGCCGGAGAGTGGATGTCAACGTGTGAACTAGTTTGTCCGAATAGCGCGCATCACTGACAACCTCAACAATCCAGTTATCCTTCTCGTCTCCTACGGTCAAGTTACCGTAACACGAAACCTCGTTCTGGTCTTTTGTCAGGGGCGCCGGCACGGAATGTGAGTGCAGATTACGACCCGTCAGGTCATGAATCAACCGGACTACGTCACCAGACTTTACAAACTGCAATTCTGAATCATTAGATTCATGCGCATCCGTCTTGCGACCAGAGTGAATAATCCAGTTGTTATTCGCGTCCTTGTGGTGATAACACGTAACCTGCTGCTGTTCCGAACCTTCCGGGTATGTCTGCACATGGGAATGCAGCAACCCACCGCCGTATCCCATGTTCTTGAGCGTAATTTTGGAGCCAATAGCGACGTCGATCGGTCCTTTTGTTAGGTCGGTACCATGAAGGTTGGCTTGAAAGAGCGAGCTCATTTGCGCGTCGCCGGGACCGCTATTCACAAGAATCGAAAAGTGGATTTTGAAGCAAGCGAGGTAGATTGTAAGAGGTAGGACAATGAGACAAATAATTCGAGCGATCCAATGCTTTATGTACGTGACCTAAAATCGGTCAGATAATCGATTCCCTCTCCGGCACACACACCATGCAATTCGAGATACATACAAGTGGCATCTTCAAATCACCAAACTTATCCCACAAGTCATGGATCGTGTAAATGCCGACCAAGGCGGTAGTGAGCGCGCCAACCCATTTGACGCTCGTGACGCATCCGATATTCACTCCAGTGAATGTCAGCCAGAACCACCAGCCAGACGAAAATGATTGGTGCCGTCGTTCGTGGAATTTGGCGAGACCGAGGAAACATAAGAAAGTAAAGAACATGAGCATGGAGTCAAGAAGGATGAACCTCGAGATCGTGGCGTATGAGTTTTCTATATTCAGTCAATAAAATCTTTTGAGCTCTGGTCAAAGCTGTTCCGTCAAGCTAATAACACTAACCACATAACACCATCAGAGTGACCAGCCACGTAGCAGGGGTCGACAGTTTCAAGCTCTTAGCAGTAAAATATGCAATGGGGACGCACAGGGCGCCAAATGTTGCATTAAACACGCGCATAAATGTGTAATTAAGCTCCTCAGGATAATGTTCACCAGATTTGAACTCAAAGGACCCGTTGTAACCACACAAATACCCCGATAATCCAACAAGCATCTTGCCCAAGGGCGGGTGCACGTCAAAGTAAAATTCTCGTTTCAAATAATGGGATCCGAATTTGCCAAAGTGCGCCTCATCCCAAGTAACGACGTCGGATATGCCGATTTGGTACATGCGCGTGATGAACGAGAGGATCGTGAATAATATCGGTGCTATGTAGCCTTCGATAGTGTCCAGCGAGATCTAGAAAACCGTCAGCCTGGCGATCCGCACGAGAAATAAGCATTGACCCACATCATCGTCACGGTAGAACTCGCCAATGGCCGTTTTAGGTTTGCTTTCGAACAGCTGTTCGTCATTCTGATGGACGAATTCATTGGGATTGTACTTTCTCTGACGCGGTGCTCCGCCAAAGTCGGCGCCAGTGGTCGATCCAGCCGTTGCCATGATCGGTGCAATCAGAAATGGTTATTATGCTCAATGTCTTGTACAACAAGGATAAGTTCTGCCACGTTAGATCATATCATTGTAAAAAATATTCAAATACAGATCGGGGAAGGAATTTCCTTCCAACCTCCGAGTATGTCACAACGCATCAAAATTTCACTTGCATAAGCAAACGGATCTTACTATATCTTTAGGAATCAAATGCGAAGCGTCTAGAAATGATCATTAGCATTCACATCAAATCTCAATGCCAAAATCACATTGAACAACGAGCGGTTCTCTCGATTTCACTATCATCGTTGTCGTATCTCAAAACCAACGACCTGTGGTTCAGAAATAATAATTAAACGTACCGTAGCTTCTAAACTACCAACCTGAATCGGAGTTACTCCGCAGCACAAATGCAATGCAGGGCGTGGTAAATTTGTGTTGCTTCTATGGTAGGACAGCGAGGGGGAATGCCCCACGCGTTTACCTATATTAAGGTCTCAGCGTTTCGCGTGTCTTTGTCTGTAGGGCGTGCGCGTACCCATTTAATAACGAATGCAACACCTGATATAGACGGATATATATAAACCCACGGGGGTGCTAATACTTTGGAGACAACAGCAGCATTCATTGTCTAATATACGTAATTTAATGTTACATGCAATTGTATAACAAAACAGATCTTGTCAGCCAGTGTAATCCTTGCACCGACACGATAAAATAATCCAAATAATGCGGACTCAAGACACCGGTCCTCTATCAGGTTAATAGCAGTGCTGTAGTCGGAAAGAAAAAGAAGCATCCAGTCATTATGCTGTAGTTAACCAAAAGTAAGATAGGCCAAATACCAAAAAATATGTACATTTAAAAGTATACATTTCCGACAAGCGGACAAAACCAAATTGTTGATGGAAAAATTCAAAATAAGATGTAACCCAAGTACTAATAATAATATACCAACACGGCGCGATAAACAGGCCATTACGCAGTGTCCGGAGATGCAATACCCTATTAATCAAGGAATAAATATAGCAAGAAGTAACTTCCAGTTGATGCAAAAATATGGATATGATTCCAAGTAAGAATAGCTGCAATGGTGCCATGCCGAGTCGCATAAAACCCGGCCAATTGGATCGTGTAACTATGTAAGACCTCGTCATAGCTTGCCGGGCCCCTTCCTGCCGCCGCCGACGGCGAGGCCTTGAGGTTGCGTTTCTACGTTGTTCTCTGTTGTATCGCTGATATCCACGGATGGATCAGCTGGACTGGCAGACGAGGACTGACGCGAGCGCGCCCCTGCATTCCCGGTGCGATTGCTAGTTTGCCCTCGCACTCCAGTCCTTGCATTTCCTGCTCGATACGAGGCGCGGATATTAGATTGCCTATGCCACTTCTGATCTTTCACGCTGAAAATAAAACCCATGTACTTTCCATTTGTCAGGGCATTCCGAGAATATTCTTTTTGCAGTACCTTCTCGAACTCGTACGGAACATGTGCACGTTTGCCGACGAAAAGTGTTTGCCGCAGCGGCAAGATATCATCGACAAGATACTTGTGGTTGTTCTTGCAACTCAAAACGTTTGGATGTCGGATGGGGTCTGCCTCAGCGAGACCAGTGATGTCGATGTATAAGCCGGTCTGCATATCCACGAACCGCGCGTCAATGACGTTTTCGCCGTTCCCACGCGAGCGATAGGTAAAGTACGGATTCACATCGATATAGTAGCTTCGTGATTCGCCTTCGGCAGTAATGTACTTGTGCGTCGTCGTATTGAACTCTTTGCTCATGCGGTCTACATCGCGAATAAACATCTGTACATCCACGTCTAGGTCCCTGTTAAAGGAATTTGGTTAGCCACGAAGCCCATGCTATATAATAATAGACAACAATTGCTCATACCAAGGCAAAGGCTCACCATTCCAGTACCAGCCTAGTAGACTACCGTGCGCAATCCATGATTCCAACCTGTTTTCATCCAGGAATTCGAACCAAGCTTCGAGCATGAATCGCATCATGCGACTGCGTTCTTTTTCGTTGAGCTCGAACTTAAAGTACCGGTGGTCGTAATGCAAGCCTATCCATTGCTTTCTGTGCTTGACCGCTGCTTCAAAAAAGTATTTCGGTGGCAGCGGACTGACTAATCCCCGATGGGGAGCAATGTAGAATTTCTCGTGGCTAATTGACATGGGTACGAAATTATCTGTCGGGGGACCGAGGGACAGCAGGAAGGCCACGAGGGAATAGAATGCTGCGAATACGAAGAGGACTAACGCCAGCAGTGTCGAAAAGCGGCGTAGCATTGCAAATTCCTATGGTTGAGAAGGCTAAGACGGGGTAGAGTAGGATTGGAGCCACTGCACGCGATACTAATACTGTGGCGGCATCGGGTGGTCGAACGAACTGCAGTCAGACTTATACGTGGATATACAAGTTACTGCAGACCTGCCGGCCGAAATAGCCGTCCTACGGCAGCGGCGATGGGGAAAAAATGTGTGAGGGGCGATGCAATACTCCGTACGTAGAACGAGAGACGAGAAAGGAAAATGTTCGTCGGACGATGTCCTAAGTTTGGGACGCCTTTCGCGTGCGTTAACTATTACCGTGCAAACAGAAGGGCGACCCGGGCACTTTTTTAGCGGATCGCCTTAACATCGGTTTGCCGGTAACCGAAACGACAGACCGTTGACAGCTGTCGGGTCAACTTGTACTAGTCATGTTGCACGCTAATACTTTCTGACCCAGTTGACGACCCGCCGTCAAGGGACCCTTTTATTGACGCTCGAGCGCATGTTTGCTCAGCACCAGTTTAGTAAATCACCCTGAATTTGATAGATAGCGCTATTCTGGGCCATTAAACATGAACCGGCAACTTCGGTTCTTGGCATACGTCAGGGATAGAAAGCTTGGCACGCGACTCATTGATAAGGAATGTATCCTTTGCTCTTATCAATTATGCACACAGCCTGGTGAGGGGTATTACTATACTTGGATCAACCGTCTCACAAGATTTAATCGGGCATGTATGTCATGCGGTGGCTGTGGAAAGCGACGAAATAGGATCCCATAGCTGGCTGTAAAGAGTTTATCTCACGCGATCATATCGTGGGATCAGCTAAGGTACTAGCGCAGAGTTAATATTTGGCAAATGCTCAACATGCTCATCTTTCGATTAGCAAACAAACCGCGAAGTAGTCGCGTCTGCTGCTGATGACTACAATATACAATGGCGGCGTGCTAAAAGAGGAAGAGGCATCCACGGGTTACGGTGTGCACGGATTTATTCCGCATATTAAATGCTCTTTTAATACAAGCTTTTCAATGCATATATATGGTTTCATTCGCCGATTGCCGCTGCGCCTAGTATTGCGAAGGTGTCGTACCCTAACGTCGCCGAAAACTCTATGGAACGAATAGCAGACCATTTTTGTCAAGGTGACGGCAATATGCCGTTGGTGATATTAGAGGCTTACGCGTCGACCCCCCTCCTCGGCTCCTCCTATTTTTGCCGCAGTTCTAAATGTGTTTCATCCCATGCTGCGTCATCTCACGTCAATATAGTTTTGTCAGTTTCATGTGTATGAAACCGAGCTCATCTGACGTATAGATGAATCCTTGTAGACTCTTTTGCCACGGACATACGGCGACTGTAGCGATTCGCTTGCGGCTTCTGGCACCGTTTGCAGCATGCTGGCATTGTTTTTCTGTTTTGAACCTCCTCAATATCATTCATCTATTTAAAGTTTTGGGCTCTGCAAGAGGTCCACTACCCTTCCAGCCAGCCCAACGAAACGAGAGCCGATGCCCCGCGCGCCTTCATCCTCAATCTGTCGCGATGGCTGCGACTTTGACGCGGGTACTGCAGCACGATCAACGCCAGGCGGCAAGTGGTCACGGATACCCTTGAGGAAAGTGGCGATATGGTGCCTGATTGCAGTCTTGCAGCGATGACCCGTTGAAGTTGGCAGTCCGAGAGGCAGGCCACATCGCGGTTACTCGGACTTTCTCAACAGGCGAGATGTGGCCATAGATAAGGCGTTGCCAAAAGCAAAAACCACGAGTCCTCATCCATTGTAATCTAATGCACCGCAAGACGTTGGACGTAACATATTTTCTGACACGAAGTTTTCAAGTTATATAAACATTATTATGTCGTAGAAAATATGTGATTTAGATAAGAAGAAACTTGGAACTAAGCTGCTTTTTACTCGATACGATTGCGAAACAGGCCCTTCATCATGCTTGGGTGAGATTTTCCTCCCTCAACCCCCCTCCCTCCTAAGATGCTCTCTTGCGCCAGAACAGTCCTCCAGTTATGCCGAAGCGAAGATGCCATTAATAGCAGCGAGAGTGTCATTCACAGTAGTTTTGACAGTGTTAGAACCTGTATCAAGAACACTAACGTCTCCACTGGCGATGGCTGTGACCTTGCCTTCAGCTTCGTGGAGCACGCCCATAAGCGTATCGAGTGCATCTGTGATAAGATCCATGCAACCGATAAAGGCGTCCGCGGCAGAGTCTTGTAAATCCACGGGCATATTTTCGATTTTGGCGACAGCATCGTCAGTCGTAACATCGATTTTGGCATTAATGGCCCGTTTAGTATCCTCAATTCTCCCTTTCATCTTAGGAGCCATCTTCGATGGCTGATTTCCGACAGTTGGATCATCTCTCATGGCAATGACATAGGCCCTAAAGCTAGCCATCTCGGTCTCAATTACTTTCGCGACATCAGTAAGCCCAATTTTTAGCTCTTCGAATGGTTCTCCAGCAGCTCCACTGGAAAAAAGGTTGGATCGATGATTGGCCTTAGGATGATTAGACAAATGTACTTGTGCAGCCGAAATGAGATGCGGGACTGCGCTGAAATTCTCGTTGTTCACGGCGGCTTTAATTTCCTCCTTCTTCTGTAACAAAATCCTCATCCACGGTGTTGCATTGTCGGGTGCCGATGTATCCGACTCGACGGTGGGTTGACTCATGGTGTGTTTTGCGCGAAGTTGAGAAAGAATTTCAGGTGTCTTGATCGATGGCAAACCCTCAGCAGGCCCAGCTGATTATATAGACGGTAGCAGGTCATCAGAGAACCCCAAATGGGATAGCTCTGGCCCTTTAACCGGGCCACACTCGTCAGCCAGAGGCCAGAGACACGGGGGGGAACAATGGATTAAGGTAAAGGTGTTAGGGCAGGGGTTGCGATCAAAGCCCAGCTAGGTTCGGAGCGTTAGGAAAGCAAATACACTTATTAATATCTGTGCATTCTCGGAGTTACGTCAGCCTTCACTACCAATATGGTGGGCTCTTTTCCGCAGCGGTATTTCCTCCGCGGTGGGGAATTGATGTCACTGGTAACTAAGATTGGTCCATTCTCGAGTTAGGTTGATGCAGGTTTCAGGGTTTCTCCATCTGTCCTGTTAGGATCTGTGGTTGGTGACTTTGCCGTGTTTCCCCGCTTCACGAGGTCATGAGCTCTGATCTCGTGTCTGCTGTGTCTGAGATGGCGCGAATGAAGCAAGACCATTCGACGGCTTTGGTTGGTGAGCAGGGGAGCTCTGAGTTAGTTGTCATCTCCGAGATTTGTGTATATATAGACTAGAATAGTCGTGAGACAGCTGGTTGTTATTGATACAGATTCTCAGCCGCCCTACCATAGTCATGAGTTGATTTAGCGATTGAAATACAAGAAGGCAAAGAGCCTCTATTTGGACCACGTTACCCGCTGTCACAGACAGAGCTTAAGGCTCTACGTGTGGAACAAAATCTTGAAAAGGAATTTATTGGGCCCTCAAAGAGCCCTACGGGGTCTCCAATTCTGTTCTGTGCCAAAAAGAGGTGGCACTCTGAGACTCTGTGTTGATTACAGTGTCACGATCAAGAAACGACTATGATAGGGAGGCTAACAATCCGATGTCTCTGTCACGACCAGTAGGGAAGATGTCGGTCCCGCAACAGGCGAGCAAGCAAATGGAGTCACGGCTAGCTCGTTGAAACAGTCCTGTCAACAAGAGTTACTTGATAGAAGAGAATTTTGAGTTGTTACTATGATATAACGAGCGAAATAAAATAACTAAAAATGAACTTATTTTGAAGCTTGGTCTGCACGACAACGAATTATGTAAACCGGGACTAACCTAAATTAGCATAGTGGAAAATTCAAATTATTTTAGCGAGCCCATTGAAGGTTTCCAGCCCTGCGATCTTGGAGCCAGGGAACTAAGTTCGAATTCACCCTGACAGTACATGGTTGGTAACGGAAAGGGGTAGCATTAGTTGACTGATCCAAGGTTATCAGTTGGTGATCCGCTGCGGTAAGGTATTTCTTTGAATGAATTGATTTAGGTATACATACAATATTTGCTGACGACGGTTAGTGATTGGTACTACATGCAATTCGACAGCCATGTCGAATCGGAATCTATCCAGGATCGTTCGGATCTGCATCAATTCGCGGGCAAGAATATACCACGCGAATCTGCCAACTGGATGGCATCTTAAGGGTCTAATGCATACGATATCTCCAATCCGGCAAATTGACCGTGCCAAGCAGTCGCCGTCTGCAGATCTGCACACCCTTTTTCAGAAAGCAAAGGTACAGAGGGAGGAAGATACTGACTTGGAAATCGACTCAAGTCACCAACTTCGCAAGACAGATCTCGGGGAGAGTAAGAATTGAATTTAAAGCCATAATATTCAAGGGATACGAGTGTGATGCTAACGAATTAATTAGCACTGGACACATTAATCCGTGTCCTCCCGAACCTGCAGCACGAAAATCCACCACTATCTCTGCTGTCACCCAACATTCAGCTACGATTCTTTCCCAAAACACACCCGGGTCTGCCGACAATTAGAGGCAAGACAGCGTACATCGCATCCTGGCGGATCGCACAGTGGATCCTACCATTCGTTGTTCTTGGTCCCATAGATGGGTTCGCTGAGATCGCAGATAGCGCGGCCGATGCAGCCGCCGTCACCAAGTCAGATGATCGGGGTATGCCAGGTACTTTTACCAGCATCCTTGGTCTCGGTAATCGCCCATCCCCTGATCATAAGAAGGGAAGTATCGTGTTTAAGATTATTAGCATGAGAATGATAAATGAGGACAATGACATTGATGACGATATTCTCGGTAACGTTGATGCGGTGGACGGATACGCGAGTGAGCCTGCCACGAAGTTGCTAGTCCGCTGGCAGACTAGCTTTGAGCCTGCTTCTTTGGCAACGGCAGCAGCTGAGGATGTGGAGGATGGAAAGATGGCTTCAATTATTACGGGATTATTCACGTTCGAGTTTGATCGAAACGGTAAGATTCTAGTACATAGTGTCGACGATGTACAGGAGATCAGGACGCAGCAGTCCGCAGGTAGTAAAGGCCTTAAAAAGTTAGCTGAAGTTGTCGCCAGGCGACAAGCGGGACGCGAAGAAGAAGAAGGTCAAGTTGTTGCAGACGAAACCGAACATCGGCATGGTATGCCTCGACACGTCACCTAAATAGAACAGTTTCGGGCGTAGGATTATGGTAATGTTTACGGGATCAAAACAAAAAAAATACTCAATTTGGAGTCGGGGCAAACTTGTTTGGTATAGCGTGAAAACTATGTTATATGATGTAAATATGGACAGGTGTTCTTGGCTTTTGCTTTCTCTCTCTCTTCTTATTCGTATAGAATCGAACGTATGGCGCTTTAAAGTAACGATCTGAATCTATTGAACTTTTTAATGCAAATCACGCCCTGCCCTTATCCTTCAGTCCAATGCGCCGACCCAATCCCCTAGCTAAATTTCATAATATATAAGTCGATCATCAATGTCCTGGTATTACAAACAGGTCCCTGGCTATTTCGCCCATGGCTTTGGCCGCTGTGGTACCTCTGACCGCGATGACGCAGTGTCGCCGAGCAGTATGTTAGGAATTTGCTTTATACCCGGAACTTCTTTGCCAGATGTAATTAACTCGACAATATGAGCAAACGAGCTCGGATATGGCGCTGCATCTTTTTCATTTTCGGTCGATAAGACGCCAGGCGCCGGCCCTGACGATGCGGGTTGGCCCGCTGTAGATGTTGATGTTGATGATGCTGATGCGACGACCGGTTCCGATACTGATGTTAAAGACGACGACGATTCGTTGACAGCCGATCGAGCATGATCCGCCTGCCACGCTATGTAATCATCATATCCAACATTCTTCTGCACTTTGCTGTTCAACAAAACAGGTCAGCATTTTTTAAAAAAGAGTGCGTCCCTGCCGCGCGGGCGAAAAGTCCAATGAAGCATACCGAGAATAAAAAAACAGCCGAGCTTTACACTCTATCGTCCTCTTTTCCTCGTCCGATAATGTATTCCCGCGACTCGACAGGACAGACGATAGTCCTTGCTAAATTATAATACTTCGTTTTAGCACGGTGCGTAGAGATGAAGCAAGCCTGTAATCGTGCACAACTTTATTAACAAACCATAGACATACCGTGAAGTCCGGGTCCGACGCCCAATCATAGGATTCAAATTCTTTCCATTCTGATTCCGATAAAGGCATCGTATTATTGGTAGTACATCCAATTAGCTATTTACGGCCAAGAAACATGCGTCTGGCTCGTTGGCTATAAGCTGTAATGGGATCGAGCCGAGGTTGGGGTTGGCCAAGTTACGTCACACATTCTGGATTTGGCAGACCTTTTTTGGTCATATTTATTGATTGTTTCAACGCGTGCGGTGGAAGCTCAGCGGGCAGATATTATAAATTTGCACCAAAGATGATGCCCTACTATCTATCGTACTCTCCACAATAACTGATGCACACTTGCAAACGAACCAGACACTATTTTGAACTCGGCGGCCGGCCCCGCTTTAACGGCTTCGCCCTTGGAATCTCCTTTGTGCGATTATACACATCCCTCGCTAACAAATTTGACCCTGTGGTAGCATTCACTACATCGGCTATTTCCTTATAAGTAGCCGACGTCTTCTTCAACGCCTTCATCAACTCGATGCCTTGCTCGGAAGTTTGCCTATTTTCTGCATACCGTATGGCCATGTTTGGATCCATATCATGATTATGCTCCCCTAGAAATATCAAAACCCACTGGTCATTAAATTGCATTTTAAACTTTGCTCTCCATTCGCATCCAGTTTTGCGCGAATGCAAATCTCGATGCCGGACTTTGCCGTTCAATTCCTCGCCCTTTATCAACGGCAAATGTCGGGTGTTCCGAGGAGCGCCGTGACATTTGCACACGAGTTGGTATGTCCTCTCGCTCGAGCTCTTGGACTTTGTAATCGCAAACCCGACTCGCTTGGCGTACTCGGTAAAAAGTTTGTGAATGTGATCTATGTCGGCCAGAATCATGCCCACGAACGGATCCATGGGGTCCGCGTCCGGCGGCAGAGGCGGGATCGTGTACGGATATGGAGCCGGGTATGGGAATAATGAGAATGACGATGGAGGGAACAACGGGTATGGTTGGCCTGGAAAGAAATTTGGCTGCTGTGGACTTGTTTGGAGCCGGAATTGTTGAAACTGGTGCCGCTGGACATCGGGCGGTGCGAATGACAGGCCCGGACGCGATGGTACGATGTCGGTCGCGGTTGCAGGATTCGTATAAACCGACTGCGCTCTTTCGAATGTGGGATCGATTTGAGACTGCTGCAACCCTGCCCGTTGAGCCGTAACAGAATCGTTCGCACACTGCTCCTGGGCACCTTCTAGTGGCCGCAAGCCAACCGCGTCGGAACTCGAGACCATCACGGCCGCGTTCGCGGCACTGCCAGACTCCCGGTCCACAGCGTGGTCGCCATTTACATGATCGGCTGGCGATAATGTATCTCGTTCCACTGGACCTCCTGAAACGCTAACTAGCTTGTTGTCAGACCTGGACAGATATTCTTCGTTCTTGGGTAGTATTTCCATGGTTCCGGGGCGCTCGTGATAACGTTTGTGCCGGGGGTCGCAGATATCTCACAATTCCAATTCAAAATCCATATATTGCCCAAATTAAAAAAAATTGTATCAGGTCTATATATTTTATCCTTTGCGTTCTATTGAATTAATTAACGCCAGTGCTAGCTTGCCATGTGATGGTGTTGAACCCTGGGCGGGCGCGAGAAATGCAAGGACGGCCCAAACATTGGCGTTGTGTGTTGTACAAGTCACGTGATATTTTTAGTGAAATAAGGCGACGACGTTTTGAACAGAAAAAATATTGGCTCAATTACCATTAGTAACTTAATATTACTTTTCCTTGCTCATGGATAAATTAAGGACTATACAAAATACAACAAAACATACTTGACATGGTGGAGACAACACGGCTGGCCAATGGACACCGGATATTGATTGTCCATGGCTAATCCTTCGATAATAAAACCATACCTTCGAACTCTCTTTTGCTTTTCTGTCGCACTCGCTTCGCCAGAAAGAACTTAACATTAACAAACCAGAACCGAGAAGATAACAATGAAATTTTTTGGGATCCTAATCGACAACCACCATGCACAAAATTCATCGACACTACGCGTACTATTCGCACACAAAATCACGAACAAAATCCAAAACAAATTAAACAGCTCATCGCCACTACCTCGAGACCAGAAAACGCTACGCTACACATTATTCGGCAGCCGTGACTTGGTCGTTAGGGCACTGAGCCATAATGTGGCCGGGCTGCTTGCACTTGTAGCACACACGGTCCTGGGCCTCGGGGCAGTCACGGCTCAAGTGGCCGATGTTACCACAGTTGTAGCACTTCTGGCCCTGAGTACAGTCACGAGAAAGGTGGCCGAAGCCTCCGCAAGAATAGCAGGTCTGGCCGGACGACCCACCGTAGCTGGAGCCACCGTACCCACCACCCTGAGTGCAGTTGCGAGCAATGTGACCAACCTTGCCGCCTGCAATTGTAGTTAGACCATAATCAACAGAATCCAAAAAAAAAAAGAAATTCCTTACACTTGTAGCACTCGGCACCACTGGAGCCAGGCGCGCCACCATAACGATCGCCGCCAGTGCTAGTGTTGGTGGGACAGTCACGGGAGATGTGACCAGCCTCGTTGCATCGGTAGCAAGTCTTCTCTTTGGCCGGAGCAGAGCAATCGCGGCCTTGTAAATCGACTGTTAACCACATCAACTATAATGCGATATAGAGTAAGACTTACTCAAGTGGCCTTCCTGGCCACAGTTATAACAGACAGGGTTTCCTCGCTTTGGGCAGTCACGGGCCTTTTTTTATTGCACTCATAGTCAGTCTTCGTTCACTTCCACACACTTACGCAACCGCTCAAATATATCCATATCCAAAGTGTGAAGAGGACGCAATTGAATACTAGTAAATAAAGGCTACTTTGTAAAGGGGGTTGACAAACAAACGCATTTGTGTTGAGATTGTCGTCGAGTGAGTTTAACATGCCACACCCTGCACCGCCAAAAAGCCGCCATTCATCTCGCCTCTCTTCACATTTGGACAATCATCGGAGATCGAAACCTTTCAGCCGTGAACCGGAACATTACCGAACAAAGCGTATCAAAGGCCTCGAAACTCTCGACGACAGTATTGAACTGTGGAACAAATGATTGGCTAATAAAGTAAATTGTTGCTATTCACCTGATGTCCAGTATCGCCGCCTAATAAGCTATCGTAAGAACTAACCCCCCAAAATAGATACGAGAAGTACATTAATAAGCAACATATTCAAGGCAACAGAAAAAGAGGTCATCATCTCACACAACAAATGAAATGACACAATGAGCAATAACTCACAATCTGACAGATCAAGATGTGATAAGTACTAGCACACTGCGCCATGCACAATAACAGAAATAAAGACACAAAAATGGCTTCGAACTATCGCTCAGTCGATCTCTCACTCTCAAGCTCGTCGGTGGTTCACGCTCGCACAGTCGTTCAAGAACACGGACGCCACAACTCACGCAATACACCTGCTCATCACAGTCGCATTCTCACACCCTCTCGCACTTCAATCTGGAAGATAGGAACAGAAGGCTGAACCACAGCGCCTAGTAGACGTTGTATTTCACGCATTTCCGCCCATACTCTTAACCGTCGTCGTCAGAGCAAAAAAATGGCGATGATTCCGAAGATCCTAGTGGATAACGGAGGTGTCTTTGGAGGTCATGCTGGTGGGCTAGGAGGAGAAATAGAACAAGTTCGGTTCGTTTCTCTGCCATGCTAAAGATATAATAATGGGACAAATACAGTAGACCACACACAGAAATCAAGCAAGAAAAAGACAAATGCTGAATTCTGATTGGCCATCAAAGAGAAAGGAGATGATGATTGTGATGCAAAAGAATAATGTAAAAAGAAAGCAATAAAGGAGACAACAAAATCAACTAAACCGTACAGTTGTAACAAGCGCGGCCGGGGCCAGAGAAACCGCCAGATCGGGAGCCAAAGTTGTTGGGTTCGTAAGACATTGTGATCTCTTCTTTTTTCTAGATTGTAAAGAGTAATAGACGAAATATACCGATGCAGATGGTATTTGGTTGTAGAGTAAGAAGAGAAAAAAGGGATGGAGCAGCTCGCATAAAACTGAATTTATGTGCCGCGACTGGGACGGGGCGCTCCAAAAAAATTTTCAGATCGGGACACGATTTACCCTGCCGGGCAAAATATGGAAGCGCCATACTAAAATTACTTTTAACTGACTGGACCCTGTTGCCTGACACTAACAAAAATTTGCATCATGCAAATAGCTCACTGGGCTTTGTTAGCTTAGAGAGAAAAAAAATGAGACTGCAACTGGCTTAGAACAAGATAATTCCAGCACAGTGAGGCAGACACTCCATTGTTGGTTGCTCCGACCAGTGAGAAGGCTGCTCCTCCAATCGCGTGAGGGGTGCCACAAGACCCTTTGACCAACAGGTATTGAAGACACAAGACCCTTAAAGGTGTTGGAGACACAAGACCCTTAAAAAATTGTGTGATACAATGAAGGGGCTGGTGTTGTCCGTGAAAGTCTGGCTTGCTCGCTTTGTGCTTGTCCTTAATTCCATATAATTTGCATTGAGACTATCACTTAGTCGCAAATGCGATGCTAAATGAGCAAGATCTGATTCCTCTAATCTTCTTTGCTGACTGCGGAGCCGGCGATATACACGATTGAAAGCTGCCAGATTACTTACTGCCAGGGTGGAGACTAAGATATATAGAAACCCTGTAACCAGGACGGTTCCCCCAATCCCCCTACGTCAACGTCGTATACTTCAAGCACCCTTGGTGGTCAACACTGACAAAGCAAATCTCAGTGAGGGATGAGGCTGTCTTTCCGAATAGATTTCTGTAATTGGATAGCGGTCTTTTGCAGCGTGCTGCTTTAGAAGCGGCAATTACTCGGTATTCACTTGACCCCACCACGTTTGCTGGCGCTTAGCCGCGGATGCAGTCTGTAAAGTTGACGAATATCTTAGGCCTGTATTCGCCGCTCCGGTTGCAGGACTCGTATTGTTAGCCCTATCAACGGACATTTGGACTGAGTGTCTCCCTAGCTCATCGAAACGAGCCAATGTCACCCAATCGTATACCGTTCTGGACAAGTTGTTCACGCTTTGTCCTAGGGGAGTCTGTAGCAGCCAGCGCGTAACCTTCGGTATCTCGTCACTCTTGGCCTGAAACGAACTTTGGAGTCGCTGGTTGAAGATTACGTCGCAGCAAATGAGCCATGTTCGACTGAATCTATTCCATTCAGTCAGGTTTCGGGTTGGGGATTTCCCTTGTTCGGGGAAGCGGCGGTCCGAAAACATAGCCCTAAACCTATTCACGACACACGCGAATCGTCAGTCGTCGTCGTTCGTTTCTATTCTCACCTTATTGCGGACTTTCTGTTGACCTACGTGCGGGCACAATGTCAACTCGACCAGTGGAGTTTCTCCGGTCAGCTCCCTATGTTGTCGACCCAAAGACGCGGATTGATCAGCTCAAGGAAAATCTTGCAGACGAAGAATGGCAACACCAGAAAAAGAACATCCTTTAAACTGATCGAAATGTATGAAACTGGTGAACTGAGAGGACTGACCGGGGGCATCAGAACTTGGCCTAAGGATGGTGAAGTCTTGGACCATGAGCCCGGTATTGAGGAAGTTACTCCGGCCGCAGCTATTTGGCTCGAGGTATATTCAAAACTTCGACTCATACTATTATTCCACTTACTTGGTGTTTAGACACCTCCATCATCAATTTATTCAGCTCAGTCGGTTACAGGTACTTTCTCATGACTAGATATTTGCAAATTTCCGACTTGTTCCTGAATGGGGTGGTGACCCCAACCTATTCATTCCTGTCGTTATTGCAAACGACACTGGTAGTGACATTTAGACTATTTTCGACACTGATCTAATCCTCCTGAATTACGACCAAAATACATATGGTGGGGGACTGCCCGCAATTGCGCTCCAGACAGCCAATGGTCTAGTTATGCGTCAACGATTCAGATTCAAATGTAAATAATCGATAGTGCCGGGCGGGAGATTACTCGTTGTTTCTTGAATAATCAGCTGTGATCGTTCCCCACGCAAGAGGGACAGAACGGCTTTCTGGAGCGGCGATGCGTAATCACCTCTATCTTGCAACAGCGCCTGGAAATACAAGACTCTGTATGGCGGTTAAAAAATGGACTTATGACACAGCTCCCAGTTGTGTAGGTGAAAAAGTACTTTTCTATCAATTTTATGGTCTTATGGACATGGAAGACAGGGAATGGAGACTGAAACAGGCGTCGAATGAATGAGTGTTGATCAAATGGAGGAAGTTCTTGCGTCCGGACAGCTTACTCGTGAAGAAATAAGGACTATTCGGAGTCAATTCGAACAAGCCAAGGAGTCACAACAACTCCTAGATGAGGTTCGCGGATTTAAAAGAAGAAGAACAACTTCAAATCACGAACACAATAATATCGACGACAGTAACAGTGAAAGTGATGGCGACCAGTCTCAACAAAGCAAGTCTTTTGATCTTAAATATAAGAATGTCGAAACCCTCCGCATTATATCATCTCTCAGGGAGTTATTAGTAGCTATGTCTAGCCCCTACTTTGCTATACTAATGTCACCAACTTCCCTCTCCATAATTCTCGTATCTAACTAGCTTTTATCATGCATCGCCAAGACCCTACGTTCCGTGTTTTACACGCATCCTCAGCCTGCGGTTGAGAATACTGAAATGCTGGCTACTACACCTGCTTCAGTTCGGAGCTCTTCGTCTTCGGGGTCGGATTCGGGGTCACAAGCATCTGAAAGCTCGACAACCTCGACTCCGGGCCCTTCTCGAAGAATCTTTTATACGGAGGAGCATCGACTGGCTATCATGTAGCTATGTGATGTTCACCAAAACGAGTATACGGCTAGGAATAAAACCAAATTTTTCAAAATGATCGCCGCAATATTCAACGAGGAGTACCATAAGTGCATTAAAGCTCGAAACGTCTCCCGTGGCTGCGTTCTATATGGTGTCTGTATTGCTTACCAACATAAAAACTTGCTTAGATGGACGAAATGAAGTTTCGGATGCGTTTGACTGCAACCCGCCATCCATAGCTGAGTATCTGCATGTGGAGTAAGACGTTGAGTAAGTTGGATGTGGGCAGGTAGTGTTGGAGGGAGAATGGGGGGTTTAGGGCGATGGAGTGGAAGTTGGTTTCATATGTCTGCGAGACTTGTCAGTGTTACAGGAATATGAATGTTATTGTCGAAAACTAATTTCGATGTCTTTCTAACAGAGCGTTTAGTATAGACTTTACGTTGTCCTTAAGCTCCTGGACGTCGTGCTCGAGTCCTTCCACCTTTTCGTCTATTTTAGGGGGTCGTTCGTTGTCCGGAAGAACAATAGGAGCCGCGATCAATTTATCAACACTTCGCTCGAAAACGCTCGCTATGTGTTCGGTTGCAGGACCAAGCCCAATATTTATAGAGATCGGCCCTTCCGATCGATCGCTTCTCCAATCTGAACCCTTGCCATAACTTAAGACATGGCAGGTCAACATTAATTGGCTACAGTAACTAAAATAGCATTAACTCATATAACCGATATAAGTATTAAACCATCAAGCAGCACTTCTAAAATTATTGTCCGACCGACAACGGGCCAGGTGAACGGATACACAGATAACGGATACATCCGCGGATATTCGTCAAGAATACAGATACAGATAGGGATAGGAAGGGATACAGATAAAGCAGTTAATCTTGATTAGTGTTTCTTCTGGATATAGGATAAGTTACGGAAACGGCTAATAGAGGGATTTAGCAGCACTTTTGGATATCATAGCTGCCACTAAACCCTATTGGGACTCTTTCGTGGGGGTCCAGTCCCAATCAGGAAGTTGCCTCGTTATACAACGCAAAAAATTTGACTGTGTTGTCAAACTCT
>PPJW02000116.1:0-23819 GCA_003705905.2 Lipomyces sp. NRRL Y-11553 | reverse complement strand
TTGCAAAAATACGTGAAACCTACTACGTATACGCGTCTTGAAGCGCGTGCCCAGGGGTTGCCCCTGCCTTGAAAACCCGGAACCCCTAAAATCCAGTCCATCCGTCCATCCGTCCATTCCACGGCCATTTAAAATGGATGGATTGATTACGTAATCACGGCCAGATGGAATGAATGTAAATGGATGCACAGACCTCCATTTCCACCCATTCCATCCATTTGAAGAAATCAGTGGAGTGGATCGCCACACTGCTAGTGATTCTGGTCTCTTGCATGTCTCGTTAATCTATTCAGTCTCAATTGGTGGCTTAATCAAGCAGCGTTATGTTTGTACTGTAGATTTTGCTCAATTCGATATGGGGATCTAATCAGACCATCGACGTCTGGTGTTCATCCACTCTGGCATGTGAAAGATACACTTTCAACCCCTCGAGCAATCATTCACTCCTCCGTTAATCATTCACCTGCCCTTCTACTCCATCAATCACTCCTCAATTGATTCCTTCTCCATCAATCCAATCTGCACCCTCACATCTTTGCATTCGCTCCAAACACATGCAGCCTCTGCTCCAAAGGAAGCTTCTGCGGCTTCTCTCCCAGTTCGCTGCCCTCCTTGGGAACGCCGAACACCATCTGTGCCTTCAGCTTCCAGTCCGACGGGATGCTCCACGTCTTCTGCACCTCGGCGTCGATGAGGGGATTGTAGTGCTGCAGGTTGACTCCCAGTCCCAGGGCCTCAAGGGCCGTCCACAGGTAGTACTGGTGCATGCCGTTACTCTGCTGCACCCACTCTTCCGTCTTGTCCTTGTAGATGTCCGGGGCGTGCTCCTTCATCGCGGCCGCGCACGACTCGTCGTCCCAGAACATGATGGTCCCGTAGGCGTTGGCATAGTTGGCGATGCGGTCCTTGGTGCCCCCGTTCCAGCGCTCCTCGCCAATCTTCGCCAGCAACGCGGTGGCGGTGATGGACCAGAGCTTTTTGTGGTCGACCCCGAATACAACCGTCAGCCGAGTCGACTGGTTGTTAAAGGCCGATGGGACGGTGAGGATGGCGGCCTCGGCCAGCTTGACAATGGTGCTGTCGGGGACCGTCGTTTTTGACTCGAGAGTGCGGATGCTGCGGCGCTTCTGGGTCGCCTCGGTGAAGCTTAATGTGACGATTGGAGATGACATTGTGAGATTGGCGAGATTGGATGGTGCCGGTGCTTTGGTTACGGCTCGAAAAGTTGAGTGAAGGACAAAAGAGGCCACGACTACGTGAGACGACTCTGCGTGTCGTGAATAGCAAACTAATAGAGTGTAGATCTATATATACTTCATCTAATTATTAATATATTAAGACTATTAAACGAACGATATCTCATGAGGCGAGACGAGCCAACCTCATGAACACACGAATTCGTCAGCAGCGTAATGAAGATGGTTGATAATGGGAGGAGGCGTCGACATTGATACATTGACTGGCCCAGCCCTGTATAAGGTGTCCCGGAACCGTGCCAAGAATTCCCGCATTCGGGCATTAGCCCCACATTAGCCCGGTCCCAGGAAGGCAGAATTGCCAGATGCAGTAATATGTCGCCCGGAATGCTTATAGTAGTAAAATTTTGAATTGTTTGATTAGAAATGTTGCTTGTTTGATTAGAAATGTTCAAAACTCGATTTTAAGTCTACTCCTGTACCACACTCTATATTCATAGAGATGATTTAGCAAATTACACAATTCTGCAGCGAGCCGCTTTAAGGCGTCCAGGACTGTGTCCTCAAAACCACTCGAGACTTATCGAGCCTGCGACTGTCACCTCTTTCGACGGCCAGCACGGGCAATGGACTTTGCCAGGCGCAACTTCCTAATGGCCACCTCGACGACCGTCGTAATGTCGGACGAGCAGCCCTTCTTCGATAAGAATGGCCACCTCGAGTTTGCGCCAGACGACCCTGAGAACCCAAAAAACTACTCGTTTGGACGCAAGTGCTATATCACCGCCATCGCCATCTCCCTCGTTATGAATGCCACCTTCTCCTCCTCTGCACCATCCGGCTCTTTAGAGGACATCAGCGACGACCTCCACGTCTCTGTCGAAGCCGCCGGCCTCGTTACCACCCTCTTCCTCCTAGGCTACTGCGCGGGTCCGCTCCTCTGGGCACCTTTGTCCGAGTTCTACGGCCGTCGCTGTATCTTCTACATCTCCTTTACCATCTACCTCGCCTTTGGCTTTCTCTGCGCCTTTACGCCTAATTTCGCTGGGCTTTTGGTCGGCCGTTTCCTGACTGGCACGGCCGTCAGTGCTGCCTTGACGAATGCACCCGGCATCCTCGCGGACATCTGGGGGCCCATCGAACGTGGCAACGCCATGATCCTGTTTGCCACAATGACATTCGTGGGACCCGCTCTTGGGCCAGTGGTCAGTGGATTCCTCCAACTAAAGGAGACGTGGCGTTGGACCTTCTACGTCCTCCTCTGGATGGCCGGTGCCACTGACCTTCTGCTCATCACTCTCCCGGAGACCCTTCCCATGATGGTCCTGCGCAACAAGGCCCGCCGCCTACGCAAAATACCCGGCAAGGAGAACGTCAAGGCTCCAATTGAGGCGTCGGATCGTTCCCTGGGAGGCATCTTCAAAGTCACACTGACGAGGCCTTGGAGACTTCTCATCGATCCAATCAGCTTCTTCGTCGCCATCTACTACGCCGTCGTCTATACTCTGCTGTACATGCTCTTCAGCATCTACCCTATCGTTTTCCAGCAGAAGCGTGGTTGGAACGCCGGCGTCGGTGAGCTGCCACTGATCGGCACAGTCATCGGCGCGTGTCTCGGCGGCCTGGCGCTGTTCATTAATAGCCAAATAGACCAGAAAAAGTCCACCCGCAATCGCAAGTCAGTCCCAGAAGATCGCCTTCCCGGCGCGATGGTCGGCGGCGTCATGTTCGCCGTGACGATATTTTGGTTCGCTTGGACGGCGGAATACAACTCGGTCCACTGGGCCGTGCCGACCGTCGCGAGCATCTTCCTCGCAACGTCAATCCTGCTCATCTTCGTTGTCTTCATCAGCTATATCATCGACTCGTACCTGATGTACGCCGCGTCCGCCGTCGCAACAAACACCGTCCTGCGGTCCGCCTGCGCCGCGGCGTCCCCACTCTTCACGCAGTACATGTTCGACGCGCTCGGTGTGGGCGGGGCTGGCTCGCTCATCGGAGGCGTAGGCGTGCTGCTGATGCCCATACCTTTCGTCTTCTACAAATACGGCGCTGCGATCCGGGCGCGATCCAAGTTTGCGACGATGGACGAGACGCCGCACCGGTAATGTCCACAGTTGCTACCCTAGCCCATCCAGGATTGTCGAGTATGACATGTCCCCAAGGAATATGATACCAAATAGTGCATGCCGTTAGGGTTAAATGAGATGGCGAGAAATAAGATCAGAGTTTAATGAAGTTGCAGCGAACATAGAAGCCTCGACATAGATGAGAAAGGTGTATATAAACAGTGGAAACCCACAAGAGAAAATAGAGGACAAGAGGGATCAATCCGAAAAATCGACCGTAGTGTTTCTGACAATTAAGCTCTCATCCGTATCTAGGGTTGCAGAAATAACGAATGCTACGTCCATATCGTTGCAAGGATTTCAAAGAATACGTCAAACAAGAAGCCACCCGTCGAGACGACTCGCATAACTCGCCCCAATGCTTGGTAAGAATAACCGAGCTTTCCAAATTCGCAGCGATGGCAAGTCACTTCTGGCGGAACATTGATCCTGACCAAATGAAAGCCTATTTGCTGGAACCGGAAGCTCCAATCCCGTCGGACTTCAGAAGACGAATAGTACATCAAATACGACATGGATCTTCGGCCTGGTCCATCACAGTCGGAAGCACTTTCGAGCCACAGGCAGTCGATAGGAACGGGCTTACTTTTTGCTTACTGTAAGGGTGGCTAAGGCTAGGCTAAGGCTGGACTTCACGTACCTGTAGATATCGTAGCTCGCTGAAACATTATCAAAGTTAACATCATTAGGTTGTTAATGTGCCCAATAATTATTCCCTTTGCGGTATTGTCTGCTTGCAAAGCTTTCGAGTTCATCGTGTCTGTGTCAACAGGGTTGTCCTCTTCGATGCCGCACAGTGCGTTCATTGCTGTAAGATACGAGCGCAGGCTTGCTTCCTAGATCAAGAAATTTTGGCGCCGTAGACAGGAATTTGTACGGCGGTGGCGGTGGCGGCCAATGCAATGAAACGTTACTGGAAGACATATTACTGTCAGGGCTCATAACTTGTGATAAATCGTTATGACTGGAGATGGACGACGAATGGAAAGTGAACTATACAAGGGAGGCTGAGACTCTGATCTCGATGACGACCAGTCTCACGACTATCCTAGCCTATATATACACGACTCACATGTCCAACCGAGATGACTAATAACTCAGAACTCCCCCGCTCGCCCACCAAAACACCGCCGAATGATCTTGCTTCATTCGGCCATGTCAGACACAGGAGACACGAGACCAGAGCTCATGACCTCGGAAAGTGGGGAAAACGACAAAGCCGCTACCCGGGTCAGCGTAGGAAAAGCGGAGATTGGCCAGACCTCCACCAACCTAACTCGAGGATGGACCAATATCCACCTGCGTGAGCCCATCGTAGTCCGTATCCTCCCGTCGTCGCGATCCTTCAACGGTGGCAATCCTTCGTACTGGAGCAGCAACCTTTCCGTATCCGTGGGCGGCCGTAATCGTAATCTTCGCTCCTCGCCCTAAATTCAGTCCTTCAAGAGATTGTTGCGTGATGGACGCGCGGCCAGGCCCAAGCCTCACGAGTCGCTGAACTGCATGATAACCGAGTTGAAGTCGGGGGTGTTGATGTGCGAGGCGGAGGGCATAGAGGGTGAGAAGAGCACGTTGCCATAGAGATTGTTGGACGATGGGGCACTCTCGAGGCCGGCCGGGGACGCCTGCTGCTCATCGAGCAGCGACGCGAAGAGGTCCCAGCCCATCGGGTCGTCGTTGGCAACTGCGCACGAGCCGTGCACCATCATGTTCTGCAGGCTGCTGGCGAGCGACTGGACAATACACTTTGCGGAGAGGGCGGTCGGGCAGGTAGGGGAGAAGGACTCGAAAACGGCCTGGGCGCGCGTGAGGGAGTCAAGAGCCCGCGGCGCCACGGGGCTCGGCGAGTTGACATAGACGTAGGCCATGATTGTCAGCGTCGCGTTCCAGAGCGGTTGCAGGACCTCTGACCAACCGTAGAGGACGTCGGACATGGAGCAGACGGTGAAGACCGTGTCGACGATTATGGTTGCGTGGTAGAGGGCGCTGGCAATGTGTTCCATGTGCGGCTGCTGGGAGTCGGGTGGGGTGATCATGCCGCTGGCGCCGTTGGAGTAGGTGTAGCGGAGACGGATGAAGGGACGCTGAATGAGCGTGTACGTGTTGTGATAGTGGAGCTCCAGGAGCACCGTTTGCCGCTGCAGCCAAGTGGGCAGGGCCAGGTGGCGATCAAAGTCGAGCATCACAGTATTGCTGGGACCGTTCTCACACTTGCTCAGCAGCAGCTCTGAAGGTAGCTGGTTGTGCCAGACCTCGAGGCTTTGGAGGGCGGACGAGAGGTTGAGGGCGTGACGTTCGAGAGCGGCCGGGCAATTGCCGTAGTCGTCGACGAGGTCCGCGGTTGAGACGCACGCGCCAATGTCGGTCACAATGACGGCGAGGTTGACCAGACGGATGGAGTACGTGTAAGCGTTCATGCCCTCCTCGCGATGGCTGGGGGAGGAGACATAGCGGGCGAGGGCGTCCTCGGCAGGAAAGGGGCATTTGACAAGGCTCTTCTGGCTGGCGGGGGGCATATTGAGCTGCAGCGAGCACTGGAGATCCAGGGAGAAGAGCATCCACCACAGTTGCATGCGAGCAGTCTTTCCGGCCTCGGATAGATGGCTCGGTGGCAGTCGATGGAGTTTGGCGATGTAGGCCTTGCGGACAGTGATGCCGAGCAGGTTGTAGGCGTCGCGGAAAGCGCTGCCCTTCATGAGGTAGAGGACCATGAGAGCGTGGCATCGTAGAGCCTCCAAGGTCACGTCTGTGTTGGTCCTCATACACTCACGACAGCGATGGAAGTATTCGAAGCCGGGCCAGGTGGCTTCAGGTGACTGGCCTGCGTGATAGTACTGCCGGGAGGGTGGCTGCTGGAGACCCAATATCCGCCCGGCAAGGCCACTAGCATGGCTGTGCTGTATGCCCAGAGCGATCATGGAATCGACGAGGGCGCTCCTTGCCGAATACTCATCACACATTGTCGGTTGCGGCAGTGCGTCGAGCTCGGCGAATTCTGTCTCGCTCATGATCTGCAGAAGCGGATGGCAAACGTCCCAGAAAAGCCGGAGATAGTAGCTCCGGTGGCTCTTGAGCAGCGCGTTCGACGCGAGTGGGCGTTCCCCCGAAGGGACGGCAGGATGCGGAAGCTGCGGGAAGAGGCAGCCAGCAAGGGCAGAGGTATGTGAGAAGGTCAGCTGCCCGCTGGCAAGGGGGCTCTGGACGTGAGCGAGATTGAGGACATTGTCCGGCGGGGTTCTTGTCGCCCGCGAGCTTTCCCGGATCATGCTCATGACAGAGGGAAGGACAGATGGGCCAATCGTGCTGGTGTTGGCTGTGGAGCTGCTGGTGCTGTCGCTGTTACAGCGACATGCAGTGTGAGTAGGCGAGGGCGATGGCGATCTTGGAGGGAGTACTGACGACGACTCGCATCTCGTGAGGTCGGCGTCGCTGTTGTTGGCTTGAGAGAAGCGAGGAGGGGCGTAGGACACGATGCACCGTGCCTTGATGCCGACGCCAGGGCTTCTGCTCGTCGCACTTGATGCGGTGCAGGCGGCAGCGGTCACAGGCTCTGGCGGCCTTTTGCCGCTTGGCCAGGGGAAAGACTGTGTGTTCGGGGCTGGGGTTGTTGGAGTCTGCGTCGCTATTCTTCTTCTTGTTCTTGCTGGCGCGAGCCGACCCGGAGCCTTTGGCCTGGCTGGGTGCCTTTGCAGGCGTTGCAGAGAATTTGTGAAACATGGAGTATCGCGTCTATAAGATATACGCGATACTCGTCGGTCTCCGTGGCTGAGGAGAGAGGGAGCGCCTGGAGGAAGTATTATACGTGCAGGAGTTGGGTCCCCTTTGTCACAATTTGAAATCCATTCTGGCTTATTTTCGTAATGGGAAAGCATGGGGCAACTACCGACTATACCCCTTTGGTACCGGCGTCTATCCCTAACCACAAGAACTGATGTAAATATTTACTTAGAGCGCGTCATCGAAAACGTTGACGCGTATATATCGAAATTATTTCGTTGCTCCAAACAGTTCACCCGGGCTCTACTACGTCCTGTCCCCCCTCCGATCCAAATCGCGACTGTTGCCACGGGTTCCCTTATGATCATTGACACGCCTCCACCCAGCCATTTTGACAGATTCTCTTGACAACACCGCCGTCACTATTTAACCCCAGGGACCAAATGTTTGGCAAGCTCGCCGCTCTGGTCTCGGCAAAGAAGTAACGCAGCGCGCACTTCCCAAGCCAGACCCTTACGGGTAGTGTGGCTGGGTCGCCAGATTTTAGCCCCATCGTGGAGCATCGGTGAATGATAATGATGTGGACGCTGTGGCACAGCAATTGAGTGTTCTGAAGGAGGCTTACGCAAATACTTAAGAGCCATGGAAGAAAATATCCATGGCACCAGCTTCCATATGTAAGGATCAACTGACTGTGTCTGCAACTATGCTCCGCCCCATGTAGGCAAAGGCGGTAAACTTTTGAGCCGGGTGACCCTCTAGTTGATATCTGTGATGCTATAGGTGATGTTGTTGATGATGTCGGAAATGCTATCGGGGACGCTATGATTCAACGGCAGAAAACATATTCCAGTGGATGGAAAATGAAGCGGAAACTGTGTGAATGATTTTCCAGGACACAGTCACCGGTACTCAGCGATTTGTGCGAAAATCAGGGACGGGGTTTACCATGAAGCACTGGATACCACCCATGCGGTGGCGGGCGCCGTGTGATGGGTCTTTGATATGAATAAGACAGTTATCAAGAAGCTCATCAGTTTTGTTGACATGCTGTTCCACTGGGATGACATGCGCCGCATTAAGGATTTGGGCCAGAGCTAGGCCTGTCTCTAACGATGGGTTAAAACGATAAGTGTACAACAGATCCTTAAACTACGTTTGTTCATCTACATAAAAATTTTTTTTTTTGCAAGTCTACTTACAAATAACCTACTCACAAGAGGAACGGGCTCTTGTTGGTAGCTTTTTCTAATCTACGTGGGTGCCGACTGCGGCAAATACTAAAGCCATAAAATTTGCCGGCCCGTGGGACAGACCACTCTATTTATGTCTGACCGGCTGAACAAACCATGCCACCACGAGATGGTGGCACCTACGGAAAGACAAAATTAACCTGAACCGGAAACGTAAAGAAACAACGGAACCGAAAAAGTGCCAAAAGAGAAAAGACAAAGAGAAAGACACAACGTAGGGTTGGACTCGATATCGCCGGAGGAAAATTCCTGGCGACATTTGGGGCGATGGGCGATACGTATGGCGGGAGTATATCGTGTCGCCTCAAAGCACACGTGACTCTTCCATGTATGGCTCTTCCATGTATGGCCTTCGTTCTTGGAACATGAGTGCGGTAACTCGGTTTGTCTAGGAGTGACAGCAAGCGAGCAATATCGATGGGTTTGTTGAGTGAGGATATGCAACTTATTACAATATATCGACTAAGTTGCAGGATAACGAGTCTCTCTCTACGCGCACACGCAGTGGATGTACCAACAAGAACGTATGGTTGTTTTCTACGAATGAGTTGTTTTCTACGAATGATAATAATTCTGGTCTCTATTATATAACCTGTCGGTCCATGGCTAACCCCTACAAAACATCAATAATGAGGAAATTGCCAGATGAACGAGACATGCGGCATTTGCGCCTCTTATGCGGCATACTGCAGGTCACTCTGATTGTCGCCACAGCACGTCATAATCACTTCCGGAACAACTATGCGGCATCATTGTCTAGCAGCCAGATTACTGACACAGCGTCTCGGAGGTGCCTCGCAAATGACCGAGGGTTCTGTAAGTGCAGTATCGAGATCAACTAAGAGTTGGCGGCGACAAGTTAAAGGACGACTAGAAACAATCCTTCGAAGCAAGCTCGGAATGCTATGCTTTCCCAGCTCATAATCGAGGACGGAGACAATGACAAAATCTCGATCATGAATCCCACGAGTGAATTTCAATCACTTCACAAGTATCCAATCAGGCGGACTTCCGGAAAGGAGTAAATCGGTCTTTCACTCAAAGTATCGAGGTGAGGAACTAATGCAGAATTAATCTGTAGCAGAAGATTTTGCCACGATTAAACCTTAAGGATAATCTAGCCCTGTATTAAGAGCTCTTTTAGTGTGGTCTCTGAGACGCATATTGTGTAAGCAATACATGTTGTCAATTGTCTTGATTTGTGGCTGCTTTGTTACTTCGCAGCATTCGGGCTTTATCGTGATTAAAACTGTTTTATGATACAGGCGCCACATCACGCCATCAAAGTTGACAATAAGTATTAACCACACAAAGACACGGCCTTGCAAACTTCTTTTTTTCGAACTATGCGCAAATCGGATAGTAGACTTTGTAGCTTGCCTTTTATATTAATGGAGCGTCAGTTCCTTCCAGAGGTTTTACGATAATTGTAGAGCGTCATCACTAATGTCTTTATCTAATTTCGCTCGCAAAGCTGTCTCACCAATCGTGGGCGAGTCTGAAATAAAAGAAGCTGGTGACCAGCACGAGATCGATCAGGACGGCGGCAGTCTCAATGACACTCCTGTCGAACAGGAAAATCCATTGGGATATAACGTCGATCCATTCACGGCTGTTTATCTTGTCGTTTCTGGAGTTATTGGAACTGGAGTGTTTGCCACTCCGGGCTCAATACTGAATAGCATGGGATCTGTCGGTGCATCTTATGTGCTTTGGGTTAGCGGATTTATAGTGGCCCTCTTCCAAGTCTTCATCTACATCGAGTATGTCACGTACTTCAAGAAGAGATCGGGAGGCGAGGTGGCATATCTCGAGCAGGCATATCCGCGACCGAAGTTCATGATCCCTACAGTTTTTGCCGCAGTAACGGTTGTCTTCTCTTACCTCAACAGTTCAGCACTAGCTTTTGGCCAGTTCATATTAAACGCTGCTCAAGTAACTCCTACTACTTGGAAGGAAAGGGGTATTGGTACAGGTGTTTTATCTGCGGTAGTTATTGGCGCAGCTATAAGTACTAAATGGTCTCTCAAAGTATCCAACATTCTTGGATTTGTTAAGGTTGTGACCCTATTGTTCATTTCCATTTCCGGTCTTGTTGTTTTGGGTGGCCACACTCGTGTCAAAGACTCGCATGCCAATTTCAAAGATGCATGGAAAGGAACTACCACCGACGCCCAGGCGATTGCAAATGCAATTATCAAGGCTTCCTTCAGTTATGGAGGCTTTCAATATGCGTTCAACGTTGTTGGTGAATCAAAACATCCGATGAGAATCTACCGTTACTTCGTTCCAGGAATTATGTTCTTGATCTTTGTTCTTTATATCTTGGTAGTAACAGCTCTGTATGCAGGAGGGGGATCTATCGAGGAAATTAAGGCTTCAAACAACTTGGCGACCGCCTTGTTTTTTAGAAATACCTTTGGTAATGAGAGTTCTGTCAAAGCGTTGGATTCTCTTGTCGCACTGAGCGCTTTGGGTCACCTAATTGCAGCAGTAGTTTCCCAGTCACGAGCGCTAAGAGAATGCGGTCGTCAAGGCGTACTCCCGTTCCCCGAGTTATGGGTTCAGTCTAAACCATTCGGGACCCCGATAGTACCCTTATTTTTTTTATGGCTCGTGAATGTGATTGTTATGATCGCTCCCCCGGCTGGGGATGCCTACAATTTCATAGTTGACATCGGGGGATTCTCAGGATATGTTTTTAACCTAATTCTTGTGATTGGTCTATTGCTGGTAAGGCGCCAACGAAAATCGAAGTCTTTGGGCTATGCCGGCTGGAAGACCCCGTTGCCGGTCATCATCATCACCATCCTGTTCGACATCTTTGTCATTGCCATTTCATTTGTCCCTCCAAATAATGGCTCACTAATTGGAAGCGATGTCAGCTTTTTCTATGCTACTTATGCCGTAGTATCTATTGGAGTCATAAGTATCTGTATTTTGTACTATATCTTGTGGAGCACGGTCTTGCCGAAGATTGGTGGCTACGAACTGCGATATTTTAACTACAGCCTTACCAACGGCGAACTCGGCAGAACGGTAGTGAAGATACCTAATTCCGAGCTAGCGGACTGGGATGATACGCATAACCCAGAAGATTTAATACATCTGGGGGAAAAATAGGTCGACGACTCGTGAAGGGCAGCAGCAGCAGGATTTCTAGCAGACAGCGGGCAAATGTTCGGCTATAATGTGACGAACGCAAAGGGGCATTATTTGTTGGACATTAGGGTTGGCAGTTATTATCGGCAATAGATGTACAACTCGACGGACTGATGAAAGGTTTCTGCCAGCAGTTGAACTTGTCATGGTTGTCCTGGTCGTTGGGAACGTTGTTTGCGTTCTTCTCGGCTTGCCGCTCATCTGACTCTTGACTATTGGGATATGCTCTTTCGTTGTTGGGTAGTTATTTGGTTTGTATCAAAAGTGGTTACGAGTTATATATATAGAGAAGGTTAGAAGACTATGAGAAAGCCAAAGTACGCTGATTCTCAGTCAGAATCACATTAGGTCACATAAGTGCCTTTCGCCACGCCTAATCTATCGAAACTTGATCTAAATGACCAATGTGTCGGATTTAGAGAAGTCTGAAGCGCACGTAATCACGGGAAAACAAGTATACAATTTTGGATTTCCTTGACGAAAGGCGAATGGCATAAGGTCGTCTTTGATCATATTGACGCCACGTTCGGCACCAGGGTTCAGCTTTGAAGTCTACTGTGTCCTTACTGAATACGATCTAGTTCGCTGCCTTTGTCATATCTTCTTATTACACTCGAGGTATTCAAGAAGACGGCAAAGGGGGATCACGTAACCCTGAAACGATCTACCAGTGGCTACGTTTTCCAACTGAACTCAGGCACAATTACCTGCCAATCGCAAAAACAACGGTCTGTTGCACTTTCTACAGCTGAAGCGTAGTATATGGCGCTGAGTGGCGCTGTTAAGGAGGCCATCTACCTTCGACATCTCTTACGAGAGCTGGGTTGTGTTTCAAACCGACCAACCGGTTATTCATGAAGATAATATGAGTTGCATCTCTATAGCAAATAAACCCACATTTCATGCAAGATCTCGGTTGGAGATGTTATTCGTGTATATATAGACTAGAATAGTCGAGAGACTGGGTCGTCATCGAAACCAGAGTCTCAGCCTCCCTTCTATTGTTCACTTTCTATTCGTCGTCCATCTCCACTCGTAGCCATTCTTCACAAAAATACTTCGTAACATGGCTATCTGACCCTATACCATATGTTACGCTTGCCTAACGTGGATTGCTCAACATCAAGTGGATATTCCGCTACTGTCTGGTCACTGCAGTTGTAACATTCGCAATTTCGCATGTCAGAGTAGACAGGGGGGTGATATGCGTCAAAGAAAATAGGTATCGAAGGTGGTGGGAGTCGACGGGACGTGCTTGGATCCGTATTAAGTCAAGAGGGCTGGTATCGACAAGAGGACACTCTAATGTTAGCTAGTTGATATAAGCGTAACGAAGCTCAATGAAGGTCCAGTAAGCGCTCAGCCTATAATATCTAAAAACTAACGACTGGGCGTGCAGCTAGCTAGGAGCGTCAAATAGTCAGAGGAACGAAAACGAAGCTACTGATCTTGGACAGACTTTGACTAGGTGCAACTGGTCAGAAAACTATGTCATTCCATTGCTTAGAGTGACGTTGACGAGAACGAATGCCGATTGCTAACGAAGCATGCAGAATTAGTCACAGACGAAACAGAGTAGGAAGAACGCAGTTTAATAAATACTTTGATTTTTTGCCTGACAATTTTTTTGACCGGGTTCTGTAAAATATATTGCGGCTGTACAAGCATTGCACGCGAAAAATGGCCACACGGGTCGCGTACATCCGCTTTGATACAATAAAACAGCTGGTGCTGTTTCTTGATCGAGCATTTTTACCCTAATAGCTCACGTTGGTGTGGTGTCTGTGGATCTGAATGTGCATATTAGAAAATTTAGCAATGAGAACCCAGTAGAGGCACTTACACTTTCTGCTTCCTGGAAAACTGATGCGTGGCGGACCGGTTCTGTCCGCGTGTTAAGGAAAGAAAAGGTCGAATTAGATGAGTAAAGGAATCCTTCAATCTCCTATAGGCAGGATCTCAAGCTCCTGGTGGCGGTCTCTAGTACATCAGAGGCCAAAAAGTATTGACCCTCATTTTATTGAGGCTGGGGCCTCCCAGTCGTACCAGCAACTGAAACAAGACAAGCTGTGGCTGAACCAATTTGAATGCCATACCGGTAATTTGTTTGACACAATCTCTCCTTGACTGCCTTCCGATTAGCGACCATCCGATAGCGCACCAATTTTTGTCTAGTATTCAGAAAGTTTATCAGCTGCAAGTTAAACAATACGGCAGATCTGGAAGCTGAAGGAACGGGCGGGCAAAACCAAGGCTGGTAGAAGTGAAGGAGAAACAAAGGGTGGTCATCAGCCCGATAGTGTTGCGACAGAACTGCGGGTAAGGGTTATCTAATCATGTCGCGGCGTGTGTGCCATCATCTTACGATGGAACCGATAGCGGCGCTCGATCTGCACCTTGCCGAAGCCTAACTTCTAAGTGAAGGAATAATATAAATTCTTGGTAGACCAATCTGAATTATAAAATATAAAATATACATGAATTTTTCCTTGATAACCAGTCGTTCATTGGGCTAATTTTATATCTGAGGTGTGTTTAGATTGCTCGTAGTCATTTTTGAAATCAAACCCGTACAGTCGCTTGCCGCCGGGATCAAAATTATTTCTGTTGTGCTGTCCGTCAAAAACAAAGATCAATGCACCTCTTATTTGGAACCAGTTTCTACAACGTATCTAAAATGAATATGCTATACGGCGAAGAGGAGTCCAGATCACGCCATACGGTTCCGGTTACAGCAGCGATCGGCACGGGACGTGCCAATACGTCGCAACCTACTGTGGCGGTTAAGTGCAAAATCTCAAACGACGAGTATAAAGATCAGGCATTGTGTCACACAAAGCGTAGTTCTGCAAAAATCATTGGGAATGGCTCTTCGTGATAATGAACCTTATCAGCGAGCATTGAACTTCCTCCTGGCCAATGAACCTGAAAAAAGGCTTGATGTACGCCTCTCGTCGAAATCTTTTCAACTCCTTGACGACCAGGCAGGTGTACTCTATGGCGACGCGAAGTATATGACCCCTAAGCTGCTAAAAGTATAACTAACTAGCGATAGATATCCCCGTTCAATATTCGGCCGTTGACTCAAGGGTCGTTATTCAATACGATTCCAACTGCACTGCATAGCGGGTCAGCGTCCGGCTTGCAAGACTTGATCTCTCGGTCTGTACGAGACACACTCATTCGACTTAACAAGGGGGAGTTATGCGATGATGTTCTTGTTGTCGGAGCCTCTGAATATAGCATTGTGGACGACCAAGGCAGGATCTCAAGGAAAACTCCTGATGGCGGTCTCCAGTATATCAATAAAGAGGGTAAAAATGCATTGACCCTCATTATTGAGGCTGGGGTCTCCGAGTCGTACCACCAATTGAAAAAAGACGTTAAGCTTTGGCTGAACCAATTTGAATGCCACACTGCTGTGATTATATTTTTCACTGAAGTTCCTAGATTTCGAAGTCCAACAAATGAAGGTAATAACGCAATCTCAGTCACTGAGCGTGGTTGGTTGGAAAGTGCCATGGAACATACTTGGAGGGTTAGCCCACTAGGGCCGTATTGCTTCAGAGGTCATACGTGGTTCGGAACCATGGCTACCGCTACTATTGAGGTACTAAAAAAGGATCCAACCACCGGCAGAATTAAATCCAAGAAATGCGTGAGCAACAATGCATAGCCTTAATATTCCATTGCTAATCAACACAACAGGAGGTCACTCGTAATGGACAAATGACGACACAGGGCGGCAGTGTAGACATAGGTCTCACTATTGGGGACGCATTTCCGTCGAATCACGCTGCGACTGAGGATATTCGCGCAGAACCAGTTGTCCTTGTGACTCATTTGCTGCGCCAAATTCTGGCAACTGGAGCGCGCAACACTGCGAAAACCCGGTTTTTAAATTGTTTCGGGCAATGAAGCTGTCAATTATCTCGATTGGCGTTTGTTCGTTGTCGGAGGCGTACTGGCCCTTGTCGTTGATTGAGGTAGGGGGCCGACAAGGCGGCTGAGTGGGAGGAAGGCAGTTTAAAAGTACCCTTTGACTGTTCGTCTGACAATATTTTCTGAACCTGACCCGACAAGGCGACTGAGTAAGGATGAAAGCAGTTTAATAAGTGCCCTGACTGTTTTATTTTTTGACCGGGCTCTGTAACAAATATATATCGCACAAGCGTGGCATGAGAAAAATTGCCCCACGGGTCGCCCACGTCCCCTTTAATACAATGAAACGGTTGATGCTGTTCCTCGACCGAATGTTATCCTAAAACTTGACGTTAGCTTTTTGTTGATCTGAATTGGCATATTAGTATTCATGAATCCAGTAATTATAAACCAGTAGAGGCGTCTGGCGCCGACCCTACATAGGGACGTAACGTAGAAATAATATTTTTCTTTAACAAAAAACAAAAACGAAAGATGTCTTGTGACATTTCTTCGGAAAGACCGCGGAGAACAAGAAAAGACTGTCCGATGACATCAACTTATAAAAGCAAAAAGAAGAGAGAGTCGGAATCTGAGATGATCTCGGAGTAATCCGTCATCTAGGAGTCAAGCAACGGCAAAAAGATTTGACCGCTATCAGCTGCGGCTCTTGAATGATTCCTGGATTCCTGACAGTGAACGGATCATTATCGAGATTTGTCTTTTAAGACACCTCTCTATCGATAAACTCTTTTTTTTTAAAAAAGACATTATTTATAGCAATTAGTTTGTCTGAATGATTATTTTTAAATCTTCAACTTTCAACAACGGATCTCTTGGTTCTCGCATCG
Organism: Lipomyces sp. NRRL Y-11553; assembly: GCA_003705905.2. Classification (NCBI taxonomy): domain Eukaryota; kingdom Fungi; phylum Ascomycota; class Lipomycetes; order Lipomycetales; family Lipomycetaceae; genus Lipomyces; species Lipomyces sp. NRRL Y-11553. The sequence goes on along the minus strand of PPJW02000116.1, from coordinate 7,590 downwards.
ATGAAGAACGTAGCAAATTGCGATACCGAAACCCTGTCGCTCAGACTTCCAAAAAAGTTATAGTCGGTGGATGCCCCATGAGTTCGCTTTTTTAACTGCTAAATTAACTAATTTTTAGGTTGCTTTGACGCGTATTATTTTGTGTAAATGGATGCACAGGCCTCCATTTCCACCCATTCCATCCATTTGAAAAAGTCAGTGGAGTGGATCGCCACACTGGTTGGAAGCGGCGGATCAGCTAATATATGTAAAAAGGACCACTAGAACTGGATTCTGTTTGACCAATACTATACATGGAGGTCCCATCATCACTCAGTCCGGCAAGGAGTATTTTATGCTTTGAAATTCCGATTATATGGAGCGTCTTTGATCCAGCTTCTGCATCAAAGGTTGCAGGAATGCCAGAACACATTCGCGAACTCCTCCAGCCACATGAGCCACCCCTTCGACGACGTCGAGCTGGGCCTCAATACCATCTTGCTTCCATAATGTGTGCAAGCGCCGCAGAGTGTCGAGTCTCCCATGTTTCATAGATGGAACTTCATCTTTGTCCTTGTCTCCAGCCCCGTCCCTTTCATGATGATTACGCCGGGCCTTCATTTTTTTCAACCATTCCGCAAATTCTTTCCCGCCGTGAACATTCACATCCTCGCTGCCGACAACCAATTGAATGCGAGGTTGTTTGATAAGGTCCTTTTGAATGGTTCGATTAAAAAGGGATTCAGCATCCGCCACTCCCCGCGGCCAGCTCTGGCTGTCGTCTAGCATTGTTACCTGTCCGGGAGCGCCCACACTAACAGCAGCTAGCCGCTCAGGATACAAATAGAGAAACCGATGAGCGAATTGAGCACCACCCGAGAAACCCATAAGAAACACTTTGTTCGTCTCGATGCCGGGCCAGCACTGCGCAATCTCGCCAAGTATTGACAAGAACGCGAGATCTGAGCGGAGAGTTGAGGACCGAAGCACCTTGTATGAGTCGAGATCATTCGGACCATCGATATTTGATGGGAACAGAGGCGCGAGAATGGCACACGGCGTGGACTGGGCAAACGGGACTAGCTCATTATGAATCGGGGAGATATTCCGCCTGGTTGAATGTAGGTAGACCAATAGTGGCAGCCTAGCAAGATGGTTATTACCACTGCTGGATCCATTTGGATCCGGGTTGTAGTGTTGCGGTGGGACATAGAGGGCATAGGAAACGCGGGGATCAGTTGCGAGCGCTCTTTGAGGGATATGACCGACGAGATAAACTGCTTCGAGGAACTGCTGGGGAACCTCGGGGGTTGTCAAGGGCCTATTGTTCATTGCCATCGTCCAGTGAGGAACAATTTAACTCCTATCTTGAAGTAAAACCAAAATAGCGATCGCGTAGCGTTGTAAAGCTACTTAGTTACTCAACTTGTGTAAACTGCAAGATCAGTACTATCAACAAATGCAACAGCAGCAAGCAGCGAATGGTGGTGTTGCTCCCGGAGGAGTTCCTGCGCAGGGAGCTGTGCCTGTACCAGGACAAGAAGGCGCCAATCAGCAGCAAACCCAGCCTCCACCGCCACCATCGATCTCGGAAGATTCAAGCGGCAACATGGCGGCGCAATACTCAGCCGTGCCGCCGCCACCTGGTTTATAAGATGATGTATGATTTGGGATGGTAATTGTTGGGTACTCAAAAGTTGATCATTTTTGTGTTGTTAATTCGAGCAGAGTCGCAATATTTTATTACGAAGCGAACGAATACCACGTATTATCTAAGGCGGTGAGTATTGGTACAAGGGTAAAGTATCTCAAGTTCTGAAGAAATGTTACTCTATCGTGTGCAAGTTTGGTATGAATATATTTAAGAGCAAATATCAAAAACGCCCGCGAAAAGTTTCATAATATCAAAAATGCCCGAAAAACCTTACCCTCTGCATTTGGGCGACGGAAACCCTGAAACCGGATGGTACTCATTTCTAACTTTCTAACTTTCATTTTCTTGAAGTATGCCGCGATGCGTTCTAGTCGCGTATAGTGAAAGGAACGACCACATTGCCCAACCCACTTCCACGACCATCACAACACACAATTCCATCGATACCCTCTTAAAATATATATCATTCGATAGACTTGCCATTAGGAAAATAGTTTTACTATTTTTTTGTAAATGAAAGTGAAAGCATGCTGAGAATTACTGGATTTTATCGCTTGGAAGAGCATGTTGCATATAGCATCCCATAATTAGCTAGTGCAATGCCATTCGCCTTACAAACATCACAACTCGTCGTCTCTACCACCATACATATCAACACCATGCGCGTCGTCTTAAATTAAGTCTGCGACTCCCTCGGCGCCAGAGAGTCGTGCAAGTTTCTTGTAGCTGACTTCTGCGGCCTCTTGCGAACCAGTCATATCTCTGCAATGGCAAAAGATCAGTGGCTTGGTATATGAAATAAAATTATATCACATCTCTTGGCCGACGAGATCTCATATCCAGAGTCACGTTGGTCGACGAACTGCGCTACTTTGGCGAGGCAGCGCGACGCGACAAGGATTCGAGCACACAGATGAAAACTGGTTATGACCGGGGTTTGCCCTAACCCATATGTCATCACCCAGCAACTTAGCGACTGACCCCTTAGTAACAACATAATAATATGTTCTTATCTCACAATAAGTGCTCATTAGCGAATTAGCCCTTCGAATTTCTTTCCTTTTTATTTGGATTCACTGACATGGAAAAGGAAGGAAGTCAGAGCACTGTTCTAATAACTGGCCACAATTCTATGTCGCGAAAAACCCGTGCAATTAAAGCATGCACTACATGCAGGCAAGTCAAGGTGTGCCCTCTTCATCCAAGCAGTTATAAACACTTGTTGAACGAAAGTTTAAGCTACGATGTGACGCTGCAGATAAGTTCCCTGCGCCATGTTCGAGATGTAAAGAAAAGGGGAAACAATGCAAGGTCGATCCCTTTTTCAAAAGAATGCCGATGAGAGGGTAATTAGCAGACTCTTTGAGCTTAGAAGACTTATTTGATTGACTTATACATAGTCGGTTGGAAAATGTTACAAAACAGTTGGAGCGACTGCAACGAGGTCATAGCAAGGAAACAGATGATATCCAGGCGCAAGGTTCTCAATCTGCTCGCTCCCAGAGCGATTCTGCAGACGACCAGATTAGGTGCACCGCAAGATTCGGCCTTGATGCAATCAATTCAGATTATTCACAGGTAGAGCCACAGGAGCTTCTCGGTGTACAAGTCAACAGCGGTACAATAACGGACTTAATCAGTCAGTATGTAAGTTGGGAGGAGTGGTCTGCGACGTAGCTGATGTTAGAAGCTTTTCTCAACACTATTTCCCTCATTTGCCGATCCTTGACGTCCGACAATCAATCAATGCTATTCACAACACCAACCCATTTTTATTCTGGACAATTGTGATCATATCATGTCAGAAGCATCCGGTGCATTCTGGGCTTTTTTCTATTTTAAGAGAGCCATACCAAACCTTGCTGTCTGAGACTCTCCTTAGATCAATTCGATCAGTACACGTGATTCAATCTCTTCTACTTCTCTGTCTCTGGCCATTTCCTATTAAGAATCAGATTTATGATCCCAGCTGGAACTATTGTGGCATTGCCGTCGCCGCTGCGTTACAGATGGGACTGCACCAGACTGAAGCCAACTGGGAGTATGGATTTCGAGATCTATCGTCCGTGGATCTCGATATCCGCCTAACGACATGGTTAGGCTGTTTTCTAGTTAGCACCTAGTCAGTGTAAGTCCTGCCTCTTGAAGAGAACTAGTCTTACAATTTTCAGTTTAAGTTCCGATCTTGGTCTTCCGCCGTTGATTGACGCAGCGACAGGAATCGGCAATGCTGCACTGAAGCGGGCACAGAGTATATCAGATCAATTCGCTATGCAGGTAGAAATACAACTACGTGTAGCCCGACAAAATGCGTTTTTGAGTAAGAGATCCGAACCACTGATCCAAAGTTCGTTTATCCAGTTGTTCGATCGGGACTTGGACGCCATCAGGTCCGAAAATTTACTCTCGACTTTCGCTATGGTTGAAGTCAATTTTCTTGCCGCGAAACTCAATCTCTACGGCATTTCTTTGCTCTCAGTGACAAGAGTCAATATTGGCGACCGTGTCGATGCGTCATGGAAAATTATATGGTATATGGGCCTCCGAACTGCGATACGTCTTGCGCAAATATTCGCGAAGTCGTCCAAGGCAGCAAGTATGACAGATTTCGATGAAAGTGTCCATCAACTTTCGGATATCGTAACGGTCTTCTATCCAAAGCGTTATTTTCGCATTCTTGCAACAGCTGGATTTTATATGCTTAAATTTCTCTTTGTCGATGGTGAAGTTACAGCATCAGAGAAAGCGGCTGCCCGTGATAACGTTAAACTGATATACGAAACCCTTTTAAACTGGTCTTCTCATGATTGTGATGAATATGCGCGGACAGCGAAGGTCATTGCGGTGCTTTGCAACGCTGAGATGCAAGGCCAGCCTCCTGTGGCCAAAACCACCCATAGTCGACTTGGGGCGTCGCTTATTTATGATGGACTGGAAATGGTTTTAGGAATACGTCGAGGAAAAGAGAACTTCAAGGGCCAATTTGCGACAGAACAAATAACAGCACCTGTCGATTTGGAAACGGCTAGAGGAAGGAGTCAAGGACAGGGAAAGCACAGCTTCAATGACCGCCCGGCGACAGAACAAGGAACTACATCTCTTGATTTGGAAACTAGCGTTGGCGGATTGCCGATGTCCTCTGACTCTATTACTTTTTTGGAGCTTCTTGGGCCGATGTTGGATAATTGGCTTCCAGACCTAGATAAGTTCGCTTTCCCTTAATCAACTATTCTCCCTTGGCTTTTCCAGCCCAGATAAGCATACTTCTGTCGACTGTAGGGATGGACAGTACGAATATTCGGAATTTCCATGCGAACAATTGGACCTTGGTATGTTTAGCAGTTTTTGATGATATACCATTGGGGAAAGAGATGGGGGGAGGGAGGTAGCGCTTTGCGAATGCGAAGCTACGGTCAATGCAAGTAGTTTACCCTACCTTAATAGTCAGGCAAATTGTCATATATCCCGATTAGTCTTCAAGGTTCGAAATCCCCTCCCTTACATCGTCCGAAATAGTGAATGCTTTGAAGCCTGCGTTTTTTCGACCATCTAAGCCTCTGAAGTATACGACCAGGGCTCGCGAATCTAACCTATATGCTACCCAGACGCCACTTTGTCTAACTTATTCTGACCTTAACCATTTCAGTCTAACGTGTCCCACAAGCGAGCGGCGCACCCAGCCTATACCAAACCACTTCAAGTTGAGATAACTCCGCGACGCCTTGAAATTCTATATCATCAGACTAATCTACGGTATCTTGCTTATTGAGAGGACATGTTTTAGTGCGATGTCCCACCTCACGGCAGCGTCCACATCGTCTTCGCCGTGGCCCAGTCGAATCTGGCCCTTCACTACTTTGGTGAGAAACCCTTTCGGTTTGCTCGTGAAAATTATTTTGAATAATTATCTGGGACCATTCTGCCTTCGTTCGGGTCCCTCGCTTCTGAATTCGATTTTTCTGCCGCTTTTTTTGTCGTGATGCGGCGTCATTTGCCTTCCGAAGGGCGCGTTTTCCTCCTTTAAAAGTATGAGCTGAGCAGCCATCCGATGAGCACCTTTTAAGAACTGATCAACAGCGTCGTGAATTGGTGTAGGAGAGCTGCTTTGATGTCTTGTAACCTTGTCCTTGATAAGATTAACTCAGCTGGATTTTTTGGCGTCTTCGACTCCCATGGGGCGTTCTCTGGAATAGGGTGTGTCGTAGTGCTAAGCCTGACTTCGTGTTTAGAAATAACAGCCTCCTGAGCGTATGGCATGAGCACTGCGCCTCGAAAGCCTCCGCGGATATTGTCCTTTGTGATGGCGTCCTCGTAAGCTGCTTTGAACGCTGGTAGAAACTCGAGCTTTGTTATGATTAATGTGGTTACGGATCATATCTGTGTGACGGTGGCTGGGCAGGGCTAACTAAATCTGGCTAGGCACGACAAGACGAAGGCTCGAACTTGGACTTGGAATTGAACTTGGACTTGAACTTGGACTTGGACTTCAAGCACAAGACTTTCTACTTGGCCTGGGACGGAGGACAAATCCCTCCTTATATGTCCCAGGCCTTGCCTGCCTCTAGCGTGTACTGTGGAAGGCGAAGCAGACGCAAATAATACTAAGCAACGAATAAAGATAGAGCGAGCGTGGTCATATATCATATCATATATCATGTAACATATTACATATAACACATAAGTGATACCCTAACCCTAGCGTGGTCGGGAACGTTAAGACCATGACAATCTGCTACCTGCTTTGCATACTCCTTCTTCAACGGCGCAACGCAGCCCACATCAAGCGGATGCAGCAAGTGGGATGAATGCGGAGGCATATAGAGCGGAATAATATTATTCTCATGGCAGAATTCCTTGAATTCAAATGAATCGTGGCTCTCATGGCCATCAAGAATGAGAAGACGATATATCCCAGTTGTACGATTTCTTTCTATGCTTGTCAAAGTGCTTCAACCAGTCGAAACCCAGCTCGTTGGTCGTCCAACTATTGTCGCTCAGCGATATAACCCAATCCGCGGGTATATCATCGCCCTCATACCATTCAGGGATGTGGGGTTTCAGGCAAAGATCACAAATTCACAATCGGCGGGATTGCCCAACCTTGGGGGTTGATTGGATTACTGTAACCCATTTCCGATTGCCTGGTTGCATGCCTTTAAGTTGATTGTGTCGTTCAGAGCCTGACGACAACTCCAGTTGAAATCATGCCCATTTGAAAGCCAGTTTCATCGAAGTTATAGACATCCTTATCCACGATGCCGTACTTCGCCTTTGTATTGCGTACAAGCTCGAACGAGCTTCTGATAATCCCTGGATCCTCGCATTTCGCCCTCTGGTAGTCGTACTTGCGATTAAAGCGTGCTTTGAGCTCAGGGGTCTGTTTGACAAAGTTTGAGGGCCAGTTGATGCCGATCTGGGCCCTAGTGCGATCAGCGAGTAGTTTGTTAGCCATATCTACAACGTCGCTTAGTTTCGGTGAAAACCATCGTAAATTCAGGTCGACAATATATTCAACAATAACAGATTCCTCAATCTTCGTAAGCTTTTTCGAATTGGGCTCACAATCGCGTCGTGAAGAGACCCAGCACGGCGAGCTCTTAGCGTAGTTTCGGGGACCAGATAGGTCGCAGCTGGCGCGCGATTGCTCCGGATTTGTCCTTGGTCAATTGCGTGCTCAGCTAAGAGTAGCTGACGTTCTTTGTAATAGGGATCGGCACGGATAAGGATTTTTCATTATCTGTATCCGTATCCGTATCCAGACTACATATCGTTATCCGTATCCGTATCCGTATCCGTATCCGTATCCGTAAGGAATGGGCTTTATCCGTATCCGTATCCGTGATATCCACGGATATTTTCACAAGAAAGGCGAGAATATGAATAAAAGATATTACACCACCACTAATATGAGATATGCCGTGCAACTGGGTTAAAACATTATTTTTGGAGGCTACGAG
>PPJW02000115.1:0-24511 GCA_003705905.2 Lipomyces sp. NRRL Y-11553 | reverse complement strand
TTGCTTTTTGATCCTTCGATGTCGGCTCTTCCTATCATACCGAAGCAGAATTCGGTAAGCGTTGGATTGTTCACCCACTAATAGGGAACGTGAGCTGGGTTTAGACCGTCGTGAGACGGGTTAGTTATGAATATTATCGGAACGGCTTTTGGTGCTTCCGACGAATTGCATTTAACTATATTCTGTGCTCATAACTGCGCCATGTAGATACGAGAAGAAGGCAATATGTCCATCCATTTTGGGGGTGAGAATGACTATAAAGGATCCGGTGTCTCCGCCGCTTGATTTAAGTTCGAAATTATAGTGTGTGACGTCGACTATGGAACTTGAGTTATCCAAAGTTATTCAATCGAGCTCTATGCCCGCCGATGTGAGGGAAACTATAGTTCATCTTCGACACTTAGACTGCATCATACATCATACAGGACCATTGGTACATAACGGTCTGTCGTTACTAAGCTGAGCAGTCTATATCGATAATATGTTTATGCACATATCGACGGCAAGACGTGGCTGATTGAGACATTGATGGGCAACTTTAACTCAAAGTTGATGGTTAGAACTCTGTTCAGACCCTGTTCACAAGCCTCGGGATGTTCAGATGCTAGTAGTGCACCAACCGATTCGGCCTGCTATTGATGTTCATAATGAACATTGGTACCAACGTTTGAATAACATGCGCAAGCTGAAAATTGCGTGGCACTTCGATTACAATGAGAACGCTCGCAAGTGTGTATACTTGAGTCCTGGAACAACTAAGTAGATGCATCATTGAATGAAAATTGAACCTCAATTTTATATTATAAAACCCGGCAATTTGTTTTCGGCTCACACACTTGACGACGTCATCTGATGCCGACAAGGCAATGCAGGAGCATGTCCAGACTGTTGCGAGTTGCATAGACGGATCGTCAAGACGAATAACCGAACAAGGCGCACGACAGACTTCCTGCAGAGGCAACCGACCACTTCTTCAGCGTCAAATGGCATGCGTAACTAAGCTTGGACAGAGATTCATAGTGCTTGGCAATTGAATTTGCTGGTTCAAACTACATCTCAGGTCGAGGGTGGCCATGGCGCAATGAAGGCTGCCAGAAAGCAGGGCGAGACATAAACGCTCGAAATGCTATGCGATAGGAGCTGCTAAAGAAGTTGCGACATCGCGAAGAGAAGAGATATGCGGTGGACGATCAAGACATCATTTCTTATACTCAGTCTTCTTATTGCCGTGCCCTCAGCTGATTGTACTTCGCCACCCCATTGATGTGTATCAATCCATACATCCTTACTTGATAGTTCAGCCCACTTCACTTACCTGTTATTAGCCTCCATTCCCAAAATTATTGAGTCGGCTATGTTCTCTTCCCCCTTCGCGACCACCCATTACCAATACGGCGGAAACACTTGCCCTGAGACAGGCAACGAACGACTCCAGACATTTCAGGGAATATCCAAATTGGTAGCCGATTTAATAAAGAAAGTCGCACGATATACTGCCTGTGTGTGATAAGGCGGGGGATCAACGGCGCGTAAGTCGCGTACTTCGGCCATCGGGATCTCGTGTGCAACCCGCTTCGCCGCTCAGGTAACTGGGTAATGGCTCCAGTATAACAGCAATTAATAACCGTCGGGTAAATAAAGTTAACTCAACGACATAACAAATAAACTGTTAACATGAGAACGACATGAGAGTTGATAAAGGCAGACAGGTGTTGAAAGTTACAAAAGCAAAGAAGAACGCAGTTCGAATTGCTCACATGAACGTGCCAGCTGGTTAAATCGGCATATGCACACATGATTCTCAATCAAAGCGTATCATCGTAGTTAGGATAGTCGGCGCACGCACATAACACAATGACAAAATTGGCGTTCTCCACGTTACTTGCAGAAGACAGAGAGAGTATCGCTTAATGCGATTAGTGCCACTACATGTGTAATATCGGCTGATCCTACACAAAAGAAGAATAGTCTGAAGGATAGTCCGTATGTGAGTGAAAAAAATCTACATCACATGGAGAAAGAAACACTTAAATATTCATTTGTGTAGTTATATATAGAGGTTGTAACGGCCTTCGTCCGTCCCATACACATCTTTCTCCGCGATTCTGTACAATCCACAGCATCAACGTGACTCTCAAACGAACGTCCCACGTTTACCCATCCACCTACTTGACCGCCACTTTTCTTCACAATCAGCCATGGCAGTCCTCCCAAAAGATTCTCGTGTAAATCTATCTTGCCCTCCAAGCTATCAAAAGCAACCCGAAACTATCTTAGGTCTCAACTTGACGACTCATAAGAGGGCACGTGACTAACTTCTTAAGCTGAATTTCCAAGGACCTTCGCCTCGCTTCGCTTCGTAGTAGTGTAGGGGATATGGCCCATCGACTTCCGCACGCGACGTGTCAAGCGTGGGCAAGCACTGTGTGACGAAACTTCGTCAAACGCCACCCAGATCTCCTGACGGGTATTTGCGGCTAGTCTGAGCTTGTCAAGAACTTTAAGGCTCAGTATGGGATCGTGGATTACGATATTTACATCTTTGACAGAACTGGCTTTTTGATGGGCGGTATCGGTGCCGCTACGGTCGTTACGACTTCGGACGGGCGTTCAAGGACGAGTAAATAGAGCCTGACGATCGGGAAGAGGCAACTGTTATCCGGGGCGTAAATGTTCCCGGCCAGGCGATTCTTCCGGTCATCGTCCTGGTTCTCTGGGAGCGCCTTCACGCCGGAGCGCCTTGCAGTCAGCCAGAATGGTTGGATAACCAACGATTGGATCAAACACTCAATGTGCACCCTAAGACTCGGTTTATCAGCGCGTATCGCACGCTGGTCCTCGACGGCCATGAAAGTCACCATTCGGTTCCCTTCAGCTCTACTACGAGGAAAACATCCTTACGCATGGTGGCTCATTCGTCTCATCTGCTAGCCATTCGAAGTTTGGTGTTATTGTCCCCATAAAAAAAGAGCGTACGGGCGACAAATCGAGGACCTGGTCGTCTCGCGTCGCCAAAACTTGCTATCCGCATTTATTAAGGCTGAAAGCAGTGCCAAAATCCAAAGATGATTTCCAGGTGCCGGATTGGTTCCTTTAATTCGGAAAAAGGATTTCGAGGAGCTGGATCTAAATATAAGAAGGTCACCATCCAGGTTGCAACAGACTTCACAAGCCTTGACTTACGCAGTCCCACCGAATATATAAAAAATATAGCTCACCGACGACAACATACGAATCCGTCAACCAAATGTTAATGTAAAGAAGGTGGCCTACTAGTATGCTTAACAGCCCAAAACGAGACCTGGAAGGCAAATGAGGCACTTAGTAGGTACGCGAGGGCCGAAAAACACGCTTACGCCAAGGACGGACCGTTACTGTAGAGCATGCTACGAGTTTGATAGAGCAGGTGGGCGTACATACTCAGGAAACGGAGAAGAGAGAGGCGGGTGGTTCGCCAGCAGCAGGCCGACCGGACATAATGCTCGCACATAGTATAAGTGCCTGAAGAAGACGCCTGCCACCTAATTTTTAGTTTTATGCCGTTCTGGTTATGTAACTCCCGGTTGGCCACGATGTCCTGGAAAGTGGAACGCTGATAGGATATCAGATTCGCTATAGTTTCAGTTGGCGGATGCAAAACCGGATTTGCCGTATATGGGATGCGAAAATAATCTCCCAACATCAAAAAGGCCGATGGCGGATGTGGCTGTCAAAATTTGAACCACGAGTACCGTTTCAAACTCTAGTAACTGCGCTATAAACTATAAACAAAAAGATACAAAGCTCTATTCAATGCCCTAGAAAGTAATTAAACCTTCATCTATTAGAAAAGAATACCACGCCACCTTGGCCATCTCACGTATTGTATTGTGTGCCTGGAGCTTAATCGCCGGACCTACACAAATACAATTTTCTCCATTCGCATAAATTGTACGCAGTAGTGATTATGTAACTTTAACAAATGATCGTCCAATGCTAGATTGTTTATTTGCTGGGCGTGGGTAGAAAAGCCTCACTGCAGAAACCATGACGAAACTATTATTGATATGGAACATGCATGCTACAAGGAAATTTGAATTCCAGTTCAATTTATTTAAAATGTAAAAGTATTGAATAAATGCGAAATTCGTGCGGCACACTCCAAACAAAAGCGTAAATAAAACAACACCCCACATTCAAACAGCATGCAACAGCGAATTGATATACATATTAACCAGAGTTTGCGAAAGTGGTCAGTGTCAATCGTATGACTCAGGTGGCGACGCGATTTCACCTGAAATTTTCAAAGCCTCTCGCGTAACCAGGAAGGAATCGGTCATCGTTAAGCATATGTTCGACCAAGATTCACGAGGATTTTCGCCTCGAATCTGTCTGTAGTGTTGAAGTTATAGCCAATCAACTACTCGCTTCTCGGAATGGAGGCAAAGTGGGAATGAACTGGGCGACGAAGACGAGACGCAATCACAAATACGATTTGATTACAAGAGAGCCCTCTGTGAGGATAGAGATCTCATTATTCAATGTTTTGAGCTGGTAAGAACAGCATTTCAAAATACGATATCGTCGACTCGGACATGTCCAACTTCATTGACGGGTTTCATGATGGGCGTTATGCGCAATAGGTCGTCACAGGTTCAGAGCGATACTCGCGTCGAATAGAATTCCTAGGGTGGTCCCACCTTTCCTGATCTTTGCGGGCCAGAACCATCTTTCCTCGTGGTACCTGGTCAGTTGCTTGCTAAAAGATTGGGTGATCGCAAAAAAGCCATAAGGGCTGGACAACGAATGGATTGGATTTGGCTGGATCCAGCATTTCGATCGCCATACGGTTCTTGACGGTCATTAAAGCCATCTTTCAGCTCAATTCGAGCAATTCTGGAGCTAAAATAAGATATTACTCCCTGCATGCGTTCCCACTCATCCCACATCCTACAGCCTGATTCGGGCCGCTGAAGAGGGCGTACACTTATGCGGGTCCACGCCAATCACGCTAGAAAGCTCCGTTTTCTCCCCGCATTTCATGCGGGGCATTTCGCAACCATTACAAAGGTCAACATTCAGAGGTGCAAGACAATCAGGTTTTCTGACCGAATAGCGAGGATACCAGAATAGCTGAAGTGGACAAGCAAGTACTGTCGGTGTCGGCGGGACACGCCGTTGTAGGGGACTGTAAATCCTTTAACCAGTAGTTAAGTTAAATTGTTTGTGGAGAACTGGCGCTTGAGGAGATAGCTCGAAGTATATGTCAAAAATTCCAAAAAGGCGCGGACGACATCGGAAAATAACAACAATTGCATAGAGACTTTATGTTCCTTTCATTTCGAACCGGCTATAGTTATGTCATGTCATGAAATGGCCCTACAGTGGTTGGTGGGTGGGGGAGGAGTTGGTTCTAGATGCGGGGAGGGTTATATTATATTGCATTATGAATCGCGCTCTCGAAACAGCAGATATAAAATCAATTCGTATCATATAGAACCTTAGAGATGATATTCTGGACCCTGTAGCTGTCGCCTGGGTGTCGAACTATGAAGAACGTCGACGCCAAATAAAAATTTAAGCTAAAATTCTACACCTACAGCGCGAACTATTTCTGCTTCTTCCTTCTACTAGAGATTACTTGGCACTTCAAATGGTGGCTGTCCACTTGGCGTTTGTCCTTCAGTTTTTCGTCCTCCTCTGCGAACGCTTTCCTAAGCATAGATTGGCCTTGTAGCGTGAACCTTTTGCTCGTAGTTCTCTTCTCACTGCTTCTGGTCAACTACTTCCTCGAAGCTCTTTCCACAGGAAGGCTAATACAGCAATCCAACTTTCAACTGGCTGGGTTGTTGATATCGCAAATCGCCTCTGCCAGTCTGCCTCATGGAGTTCATGGCGGCGCAAGAGCTGAAAGTTGAAGGCTGTCACACTCGCAGAAAATGGAGTCAACCGTGTTCTTTTCCACTCACTTTGTTTATAGTCAAGCGATGTGCCACACCTTGTATGACTTTACATATCGCCGTTACAACCAGGCAGATAAAAATTATTAAACAATAATATTAAAAATACCGAATCTAAGTGATTTCATTATTTTCTACAAGTACGACTATCAAACCGTTTGCGCTTTTGCTTCGTTTCGCTCGCACTCATCAGCTGAGACCTATTTCTCGTCGTTCCTTGCTGTCTCTCATCATCAACCTTCTTTTGCACTATTAACTGCTGTCAGAGCGCCTCGTTGCTGTAAACGTCTTCGACGTCTTTACGGCGTTGACCCATTACTTGATTTGCTTTCGCAATGCCTTCACCTCGCTCGGCTTTAAGTAGAGCGGACCAATGCTCATCATCTCAGCCACCCTTGACAATTTGATCAATTGCCGGGCTAATTGGGATTGGTGGCGCGGCACGCAGCCATACCTATATTTCGAATGCCTAGCAAAAAAGTCAACAAAACCCCACAAAACCCGCAAACAGCTTTGTGTTAGCCACTGACTATCGGCAAACGCTCTGGAGGATTCGAACAGGCGCTGTCTCCAGAATTCAATATCAGGGAGGCCACTGTGGACATTTAGTGGTTCGCGAAGTGTGGACGTGAGAGAGAGGGAAACGCGTTGCGTGTTGACGCGTTCTGGAAACGCTGCGGCGGACGTGACAGCATCTGATCTGTGTAACCCCAGAGTGCTGCTGACAAGGCAGTTATCGCTTCGAATGTGAAACACTAATTAATTAATTTAATCGTCGTCCGAGCACGATTGTTGTTGTTTTTACACTGCGAACATGCAGAGGCGACTTGTGGCCGAAAGTATCCGATTACTGCTTTCAGCCACGCACTAGAGTACGGAAACGACGCTTTCTGAAGACGCTTTATATCAGCTGGGCCATTGTGGATGTTTTAATGATAATAGTAATAATGCATTGCGAACTGTGGATGAATTGCCGAAGATAACATATTTTAGCGCTGTGCGTTTCGGATGTGGGCCGCAGACTTGGTGCATATGGTACGAAAAGGTGTTCAAGGGTCATTAATTAAATATTAGAATTTAGAGTCACGGCTATTGTAACCCACACAAATGAATAGCTCAAGACCAGATAGCTACAAGAAGAAAAAGGCAAAAGGGATTCGGGTCGACTGTAGCGTGTCCATGGTGTCATGAACGAGTATGGTTATTCCGCGACAGGAGGTAGCGGAGACTTTTATCTCTATCACTCTCGCCATGCTGGGCACGTCTACGTATAAGCCAATTCTTCACAGAGGCCAACAGGGTGTTCAATCAATTGTTAATGGCTATTATTGATCTGGGTTTTCACTGCCTTGGCACGTTGGCGTCCCTTTTTTGCGCTCGTGGGCCGGAAAGTTGCTGCCACTTGCTGGACATCGTCCAACGGTGTCTTGTGCTGTGTGTCAGTTACAAACATTCTAGTTTAACTCCTGCAATTCGCTTGTGTCAACCACATCGTGAGAATAAGTGGATACTGGCGGAATTAGGGCAGCCAAAGGTCGTACAGATTGTGAGATTTGTAGTTGAGTCATCGTTCATACAACAGTGAGCTCTCGCCCTCAAGCGGTGAGTTCGCTCGATCGCCAGCAAGAAACGCGTCATGTAACTGGGCACGCTGCGAACGCGAACATCGCAACGGCTACACACGCGTCTTCCTCAAAGAATACTTGTATATTCTCTGCCTCTGCTGCAAAGGTGCCAGGCACGTGTTGGCCAGCCGGTAATTTTGGTAATTTTTTGATGCATGCGGCGCATATGCGTGTTATGCTAGGCACTTGTGCCTGAGCCGCGCACGCTGGGACGCGTGAGTGTTCATTCTCCTACTTGAGGCAGAAGGACTACCAAGCACTGCCGCGCCAATTTCCACCCATTGCCCATTGCCGGCATTACTATCGGCGTGCCACAATGACTGCAAGAGTGCTCAAGAAAGACGGGGCCCTGGTGGCCTCTATCGGCGCTCGCTGTCGCCGTCTGGAATGGGCTGTGAAAGATTCTGTTGCACAGTTGAACTGGTCGCGCTCGAGGCTCATCGCAACCTGCGTCACGACAGTGGTCGTACTCGGCTCACTTGTCTCCCTTACTTTGAGCTACGTGATGTTTTTGGATTTGGCATCCGAGTCACCGTACGTTATGGACGCGATTACAGAAACCCCACTGACTAAACGCATTGCTGCTCACGCGCAGAACGAGACCCTGGGCTTCGGCGGCATCGCGTACCTCAGCATGCCATACCGCTTCGACCGACAAGATGCCATGGAACTTCTCGCCTCTGTATATGGCCTCAATTTTACCTACATCCCTGGCGTCGATGGCACAGCCATCGTCGAGAAAGCCAAACCGCTGCATTCGTACTGGCTGCGGCCTCCAGAGCTGGGCTGTTGGCGCGCCCATGTCAACGCATGGCGCTATTTGCTAGAGTCGGACTTCGAGACTCTGCTAGTCCTCGAGGACGACGTCGACTTTGACGTTCACGTCCATGATATCTTTGAGACACTGAGCAAGCAGATGCAGCACAATCGCATTCGCATCACACCGCCAACAGAGCACGAAAAGAGAGCTGCTCCCTATGGGCTGGACTGGGACGTGCTCTTTGTCGGCCAGTGCTCTGACCACTCAAACGATGACCGCCTTGATCTCGTACATTTATACGAGGACCCCCATGCACCGTCTCGCCAAGACACATTCTTTCATTTTATTGGGCAGATGGAGTCCCTGGGAATCAAGGATGGTAACTTCGGCAAGATGCGAGCGATTGCACCCTCGTGGAACCCGGTATGTACAATGGGCTACGCTATCACCCGCGGAGGTGCGGAGAGACTGATTCTGGACATATCATATCGTGGTATCACCGGCCCTGTCGACATTGACGTTATTCGAAAGCTTCAGCAGGGAATCATCCGTGGTTATACAGTCACGCCACCGCTGTTGTCGGCGTGGCGTGTCGACGGCGCCAAGGATAGCGATAACCAAGCCCTCGAAAAGGACCAGACTAAGTTGGGTGCCGGTAATCTGAACGGATACAGTACTAGTTTGAAAATGAGCGCTCGCAAAGAGATGGTCAAGATTCTCGAGCTGCACAACTGGAATGATGTCCAGCGAGTTTTGCCTCTGAAGCCGAATCCGACGATGACGGCTGCTCAAGAGGCTGAAGAGCAGGACGAGCAACGCAAGGCTGAGGCTGAAAAGAAGGAGATAGAGGAGGCGTGGAGAAAACGGAAATTGGAAATGGGACAGATCATGGAGAAGTGGGGTGGTTAGACTTTTACCCCGAGACTTCGAACTTCTTTCGTCGAACAAACGAATGATGACGACATTGACGATAGCATTTCCTTGGCATTTAACTGATAGGAGTTTGGTCTGTTATCATATCTGCGTTATATTCATTATAATTATATAGTTATAGCCTTTTGGGCTAAATTAAGGTGTGTTTGGATTACCACCACTTATTTCCCACTTATTGTTCGCTGAAATTCACCGAATTTCAAACATTTCCTTGTTTGGTGTAAAAACTTTAAGCAAACTACGACACAAGACCCACTGTGCTAACAATTTTTAACAAGGACGGTACCTGTCGTACAATTCTCAAATTAAGTTTACACTACACTAAAAGGAGAGACCAGTCAACTCCTCTATACAGAGCAGAACATGCCATGGCATAATTTATTCTTACAACTTAGAGTAACTCCAAAATCAAGACAACAATAATAAAATATCTGGAACAAATAAAATATCTTCCACTGCGTCCTTTCTAAACCTTCATCGAATATGCCCCTTTTCAACCCCTCAAACCCTCAAACGCTGATTTTCGCCCGCTCGCTGCCGGAATCACCCTTTTACCGTCACTGAAGTCGATAAAGTCCGAATGCACGTACGTGAGAGTATTAGAGGATTGAAGAACGATTATATATCACCGCGCTCTGGCTTGTGGAAGAATGATGTAGCATTCAACTTCATGAAAGACTTACAAAAATCTGTGGTTTTAGTTGGTACCTACAGCTCTGTGCATAATTATTAGCCTAGTAAAGTGGCGAAAATGATATAATTATTTTTTTGGCTTAAGCCAACACACGATATGTGAACTCGACCGTGTTCTTCAGTTTTTTGTGCATTACCAAGTGCACGCGGTCCGATGATCTGACACTAACCAGGAAGCGCAGCAGTGAGGTTAGCCCAATATCATGCGTCTCTAAGATACACGAGATTGGTTCTGAGGCCGACTGTAGTAGTACGACCTCAAAGCTTTTCTCATGGTATACCAGAGACTGAGCGGCTTGTGCCAACAGCCTCTTCGTATGGCCTCTTGAACTCTGAGAGGAACGATACCGCGTTATTCGAGAAGTGTCGATAGAAGGCACGCTGCATTCGAGGATTCGACTCGCACTCTGGACCTGTTGCCCAATGCACGACTCGCATGAACTCTCTAATCCGTTCATCATTCTCTTCAGTAGCCTCAGGATGTTCAGCGGGTACGAGCTCAAGTGATGCCAACTCCTCTGCGTAGGTGTTTGACCAGGCGTCGTTAAGCACGAAGGAAGGACAGCTGCACAGCCATTTGCCTTTGTCAGAGTGATAGACTCGGTCGCGTTTATCGAATGAGTAATAGCTTCGGCACATTTGCGCCATAAATGAACAAAGTCTTTACAAGTGCTCGGCTTCTCACGCCCATTTACTTGCCAATACAGATGTATTCTGGAGCGGACCAATCCACTGCTGATAATGTAAACTAGAACATCAAGTCGAGGCTTGATGAATCTGAGCCATAATCCTTCTTGAGGATCGTCCAATGACTTTCCAGTCGCATTGTAGTCCGCGAAATTGGTATGATTGCATTGAAGCCGGGCCTGCCGCAAAGTGATGCAACGCGATCCAACATTCCTGAAGAATGGCCGATACCAATTACTCCAGAAATACCTGAATACCCTAGGCTGATTAATCGACTTGCAATATTCTAGCATCTCTCTGATAGAGCTACTATGAATCTCTTCATATGATTGAAACTGAAGTGAGTCGGGAGGGGTCGCGCCGTCAGTATCAAAGACCGGCTTTGGCAATAAAGGGTGTCTAAGTAGATGCCGTTTAAGCATCGCGCGTATTGTTCGTGCTTGGTCTCGGGTGCACGGTGATGTACGGCCATTAGATAAGATCCACCCTGCCTCATCCGACAAATAATGAAGATATTGAGGAAGAGCTATCAATCTGATAGAATTTCTTGTCTTATCAATTGAATCAAAAGCCTAGTAGGCACGTTACCTGTAATATACTGGTCAATTGCTCGGAGACTATTCCATAGGCACAGATGGTGGTTATAACCGACGTTGTCTCTCTTAAATGCTATGCTTGCAGCGGTCACCTCTACCAACAATATCAATTGGGTTCCAAAATACAAGCGTTGAATTAAAATATACTCCCTGCAAAGTCCTTATCTGTATGAACAACGGTGGGCTCTAAGCCAGATGCTCTTAATGCAGTTAACCAGGCTGTCAAACTCGTGTCTAAAAGAAGATAGGAAAGAGGAAGCGAGACCAGATCGAGCTCCGTAATAACACAGTAGAGCTCATATCCGTGTTTGTTGGTACCAAAAGTCGAATCAATGAATATTTCCGTCATTTTCATACGGTTATACTTCACCTTATCGTTGAAAAAAGGCGCTGTGAATGCCAATGAAACGCAAGGTTCTTGAAGTCCTTCAATCAGAAAATAGCCCTCTTGTTCTTCCACAAGCATCTGCTCGGACCTAAAATCAGCCTCTGGATTCCTTTCCCACTCTCTTCTTGTAAGTGATATCCAGATATTATACACTTGCTGTCGGGTAATTGTATGTAAGTCTGTGTTTTTGAACTGCGAACTGTCGGCCATTGCGATTAAATTCTGATATATCGATATATTTCTGCACCTCTTCAGTGGATATCGCATGCTTAAGAATGCGAATGCGAATGCGAATTCGCAGTTATTTGCATAATTCCCACATATATTCGAACATTTAGATATATTGGCTCAAAGGAACTAACTAAAGGAGGCTCGACGACACTTCGCATATATGCGAATTAACAAATTGTATTGGTGCCAGCCGTAGCCGTGCCACTAAATTCACAATGGTGAATTCAACCCGGTCAGCTTTCCCATAATGACATCCACCGGGGATCAATTAATATGTGAGATGTTGGAAAGCTTGTTAGGGCCAATGGAGGCTCCATTCGATAAATCTCCATATGAAAGATGGCTTGCACAAGCAAAAGTATTTCTAACTAAGCACTGATGAAGATCCAGGACTGTCAGCAAGGGTTCATCTATCTGGTGAACTTTGAAATATTCGCGTAGCCGTAATTATTCGGATCTAAAATTTGAAGATGGACTGCCCGCAGGTGCGCGTGAATGGAACAAAACCTCCTCCAGGAGGCAATTCCCATCCATACTAGCTATTAGTAAAGAAAGCTTTTTATTAATCTATAATAATCGAAACGATATGCAGTCTTATTATCGCATGATACGACATCCTGCAAAAATCAACCTGTCAGTTAGGGACGCAATTACCATAGTAGTTGCGTCATTCTGAAGAGTAGGATGTCATTGTAATTCGCGGCCCCTGGATCTGACAGTATCTTTCTAACCGCCACCAACGACGTCTTGGCCGGTTATGAATTAACGATAGGACACTCTTAGAGACAACTTGTCGGACGAAAATATTGTGGTCCCGTGCATGTTGGCGTCATTTCTGTCAAGGGTGGGTGCTGAGGTGAACAACCAGAAACATAAATCAGCCAAGTGGTTATGGATCCTCAATGGCGCGGATAACAGACCGACATAGAAATGTTCACCGGAAGTGACGACATCGAAAATATTAACGAAGTTGCAGAGTTCCATATAACACGTGCTTGCCGAACATCCTGCCGTAGTACCCTGCAACCGACACTTGCTCGTGACAATTTGGGTATAGGTGCCTACCTGCAAAGACGACAACTTTAATGTTACCTTGAAGTAATTAATATTATGTACACACTTGTCATCTAGCGCGCTTTGGTGCAGATGGATCCTGCCCAAAAAATTATTTTATCAAACAACACATCCAACTCGGACATACAACCAACCTCTCGGTATTTCTAGCCTAGATGGGAAAAAGCCAAGACTATACCTGCCTCCGCCAGACCAGTGTGATACGGCGCAGACGGAGTTACAACTTACGCCCGGCGGGTAACTCCTCGACAATCTTGGATAATAATATGTGATAGTTGCAAATTACAAGGGTTCCATGATTTAATATTGTGTGATGATGCAAATTCTAACTAGCGAATAGCCGCTCATTGTACAAGCACCACATCGGGTTTATATCATAAGATTACCACGGCTTACAAAGAGGAAAATAAAGTATAATAAAATTACTTATACCAAAAGCATTTGCCAAGTAGGGATGGGTTGATTTAAGCCCCATGAATCTCATTCTTGTTTAATTCACGTGGCCTGGGCACACATCGACTGGTCTGTCGTGGACTGACTGACTCCCCTCGAGGCGCGCAATAAAAATAATTTTGTCCGACGTTTTCGGCTTTTCCTCAAGCCGGAGCCGCACGGGGCATGCACTCCACGACACCACGAGAGCACGCCGCGCGCGCACGTGTGCTGCTCATTGGCCATTGCTTGCTGGATATGTGTCAATTCTAGCTTTGCCTCATGCATATATCATTCCGCACTGCCGCACGAGTCGCCGAATTCGGAATAGTCAGGCACGTTAGTCTCTGGATAAGCGTCGGTGGCTCAATTCAAATTACCAAAAGTCCCGAGGGGCTTCTCAGTAGACAGGCCAAATCCGAGTTCGATATAGCCAATGGCTGCATCTATCTCTGGCCACGTCCCAGCCATCTCGTGATTCTTCATATGCAGCTGACGGGCTTATTGGTAAATGTCAAAAAAGTTTAATATCCAATGTTTTTTCTCTCTTTCTCGCGTCGTGCAAAAAAATAATATAAGACCCCCACAGCCCTTGGCAGCAAACGGTCCAATCTTGGCGACATCCACACCAATTTCTGACAGCTCATTTGCTTGGAAAGATAAGAGGCAATGGATGAGAAGAACGCTGTCCATCACCATGGCCCTGTCCCGGCTCTAATCAATCCTCCCGCCGGCCCCCAGGACTATGATACTATTAACGGCGAGATTGTTGACAACAATGAGATGCCCAACCCTAAATTTGACGCCAAGGACGAGAAAGCTATTTTCTCTTATTTGTTGCACCCCGACGATTCCTATGATGAAAACGGTACCTATTGGGCTGACATGAGCTTCGGCAAGAAAATAGCCTTTATCACCAAAGTGAACAATGCCGAGACTAAGCGTGAATTCGGCGATTTTATGGCCATGTTCAAAAAGGATCCCTTGAGCCCCATCGGCTGGTATATGAGAAACTGTGTTATTCCTGGTGCCGGCTTAGGTCTTGAAGGGTACGTGTTAAAAACAAACCCGAGTGGTTTATATTCGTTACTAACGCTCGTTAAAGTTATGTTTTGTTCTCGATCGGTAACCTTACACCTCTGTTTCAAAAAGTGTGGCCGACATGTTGGAAAACCGCCAAGGTTTGCAATTCCACATGGCTTGCTGCCACAACATATCTCGAAGTTTGTGGTATTATTGTTGGACAAATTCTTGTCGGTCTCATTGGAGACAGTATCGGTCGTCGATTTGGTCTCATTCAAGATGTCGTGATTATGTTTGTCGGCCTGCTTATGCTCACTGCCTCATGGGGCACATCTCTCAACGGATGGGTTATCTGCTATTCCTGGTCCCTGTTCTTTTACAGTATCGGTGTTGGTGGCGAGTATCCCATGACTGCAACCGCAGGAATGGAGAATGCTGTTGGCTCCGGTAAAATCTCGACCAAAGACGATCGCCTTCATCGTGGCCGTAAGGTTGTTCAGGCCTTTTTGATGCAGGGTTGGGGTCAATTTTTCAACCAGGTGCTTTTGATTCTACTTCTTCTTATTTTCCACCATGGAAGTGGACTTCCTCCCTATTCTGAAGTTTCGGCTCAGTGGACTTACCGTGTTAGTTTCGCCATTCCAGCTTTGGGCACCTTGTGGCTGGTTTATTATCGATACTATAAGATGCCGTCAGCAAGTAAGCAGCTAGCTCTTGCGAAGAAGAAAGCTAATGTTACTGGCTACGATATGGAGTCTTTGAAGCTCACATTTACGTACTTCGGTCCTCGCATGCTAGGTACCACTCTTACTTGGTTCGCGAATGATGTTCTCTTCTACGGAAACAAGCTTTTCCAGGGCAAGTTCATCTCGGTTATCAGCCCTACCTCTACAAGTGTAATGGAGGGTTGGCTTTACAATTTGATCAACGTCGGTGTCAGTCTTGTTGGCTATTATTTGGCGTCGTTCCTTGTCGATCATAAATTGTACGGTCGCAAGTGGATGATGATTATTGGCTTCCTTATGGACTTTGTTCTGTTTGTGGTTCCCGCTTTCCATTATGACTTCTATATCAGACCGGAGAACATCACGGCATTCCAAGCTATGTATTTCTTGTCGTCATTTTTCCAGCAATTCGGTCCTAATTGTGTGACTTTCCTTGCTGCTGCTGAAGTGTATCCTACGTCGGTCCGTGCTACGGCGCACGGAATTTCGGCAGCTGCTGGAAAATTGGGAGCTCTAGTTGCTGCAATCGTTTATAACTATATCTCTGTTCAATCTGTATTCTACTTTGTGCCTTGGTTTGGCCTTCTTGGTATGATTGTGACATTTGTTTTCATGCCTGACACTACCGGTCTTGATCTCAAGGAGCAAGAACGCAGATGGCAGTTTATCAAGGCCGGTAATCCACAGGATTATCATGGAGTTGCCATCCATCCGACCCATTTGTCTTTATGGGAACGATTCACGGGCGTCGGAAAGTATTATGATCCAGTTGCCGATTACGAGCAACGGGTTAATGATATGAAGAGGGATTGGGAGGAGAAGCAGGCGAAGAAGTTCACCGAGGCCGAGAAGTTCGACATGGAGGAGGATGATGATACGGAATATAGCGAGGAAATGAAGTCGTACTTGGAGAAAAATAGTCCGTTGATGAAAGCAACACAGTAAATGTTGCCTAGAATTTGTGGGATGTCGGGATATTTTGAAATGGTAATTTTGAATAATAGCATGTAAAGTTTAATATTTAATTGATGTAGAAATGGAGTGGTGATAAATTAACAATGAAATAATCTCCGTAGGAATATACTGTAGAGGTCGACTTTCCTGCCGGGGTGGGCGATGTTGGAGCCAATATACACTGGAAGTACTAAAGTACTGCACGTTAAATCGAAGGTGAGTTGCGCAACTTCTATAAAAGCAAATTAAGATAAATTAAGATAGATATATCGAGTGACGATCGAACCGGACAATTCTCTGGGATCATTGTTTGTGTGTCATTCTGATGACGTTTCGAAAGCACGTGTGTACGCTCAACTAACGGCTTTCGCTAGATGCCACGTATAAACAAATCGTTTCCGACTCCCGCTGGTCAATATTGTGGCTGCGGACAACAACATTCGCCGTTTGACGTTGTGTTTCGTTACTAGTGAGAACATGTATTGGATGCATAGATCACCGTATCTCGTCAACGCTAATAGCGTAAAGACACTATCGATATCTTCTTCCTTGCACTCACCACATCGAATTGGGCATGCCCTAGAGATCCATCCTCGGTGGTTAGCTGCACAGCCGAATATCCAGCTGAATATGAACCTGGCACATCATGACCCCATCACGCTGGCCTTATTGTGAGACCCTCCTGTGAGAGTTCTCTAAACTGGCAAATAGCCCATTATGGTGGATCCACATCGATCTTTTTTCCGAAGTTCTGGCCCATGATAGCATGCAAAATTCCCTCCTAATTCCGGATGGATACGACGGCGTCATTTATACATGGTACCTCCACACAAGGACCAGATTGTGGAGAGGATCATTTAATTCGCCAACTATGTCCAACGGCAGTTTGCCCTTAATATATGCGTTATATTCACCGATGGTGAAACGTGCTCAGGTGAATCGGTCAAGCATTGGCTTCGACAGGAAGGAATCGAGCTGGATCAGACACCTACCGCACCATCTGTGGAGAATATATCAACTGAATGGACCTGGGAAATGGGAGCCGAGAATCTAGTCTATCTGCTTGTATAGCCAATCTCACGGACATCCATGGCTATATATACATGAGAGAACCCCTCAAACAAGGACGTGACAAGAAGAACGACTCACACTCGCTCTCTACAACACACGTGCCTCATGGAGTACAGTCCATGAGGAAGACCAATGAAGAACAATGAACTCACATTAACAGTATGAGCCTAGAAGTGGAAGAATCCTCCAGACTCTAAGAGTGGAGGATGACCAATCTCTCAAAACCATCATCCAATTGAAGAGCGGAGCAAGCTGGGGGCCTTATTCTACTCTTCGCCGCCGACTCCAGGGGCATCCGTGTAAGGCCGATTCTATCCCAGCGACGCGAAAGCTCACTCAGAGGGAAGAAGCCGTGCTTCTAGAATGGGTCCTCTCAATGGATAGGGGCGGGCGGTCCAAGGGTGGCCGATGTTCGAAAGCTGGCCGACTTGCTTTTAGCCAAACGGGCGGAGTCTACTTCACAGGAGTACGTTAAAGTCGGAGACAAATGGGTGCGCAACTTTATACATAGACATCCGGAATTGAAATCAAAGTACTCTCGACGATATGACCATCAACGAGCGAAAAGCGAAGATCCTGAAATCATTACGAAATGGTTCAATCTTGTTCGGAAGACAGTTCAGGAGTACGGGATCGCCGACGAAGACGTGTACAATTTTGACGAAACTGGATTCCAGATGGGTGTGATCGGAACGGCAAAGATTGTTACGTCTGCGGAAAGAGAAGGGAGACCATTTTTAAGACAGCCAGGGAATCGTGAATGGCTCACCGTTGTCGAAGCAGTGTCTTCCCAGGGAAGGTCTTCCAGTCGCCGTGGTTTGCTGACATCCCAGATGATTGGTCAATTGAGTGAGCTCTAATGGTTGGACTACAAATGAGCTTGGTATGCAGTGGCTGA
The DNA here is from genome assembly GCA_003705905.2 of Lipomyces sp. NRRL Y-11553. Lineage (NCBI taxonomy): Eukaryota > Fungi > Ascomycota > Lipomycetes > Lipomycetales > Lipomycetaceae > Lipomyces > Lipomyces sp. NRRL Y-11553. The sequence goes on along the minus strand of PPJW02000115.1, from coordinate 6,482 downwards.
AAGACGTTTTTGACAAAAATACTCGCGATCGCACGAAAAGGAAAATACAGGCTGTTAGTTTTAGACGGTCACTGCAGCCATAGTACACCAGAGTTCGATCGATATTGTATGGAACACTCTATTGCGCTTTTATACATGCCTCCTCATTCCTCGCAACTGCTGCAGTCCCTGGACGTTGGGTGTTTTGCGCCACTGAAGGGAGCTTACGGTCGTCAGGTAGAGGATATGACAAGGGCTGGTACCAATCACGTTGATAAGGTTGATTTTTTGCGGCTTTATCAAACCGCGCGAGAAGAGGCACTATCTCCTTCAAACATTAAAAGCGGGTTTAGAGCGGCAGGCTTAGTTCCTTATGATCCAGGTAAGGTATTATGTAACTTGTCTCTGATTCTTCGCACACCCACTCCGCAGAGCAGTCAACCACAATCCCAAGAGACATGGGTGCCTGAAACTCCCAAGGCTATAATCCGATTGCAGCGTCAGGCGGAAAAAATTAAAAGACATTTAGGACGTCGCAGCGAATGTCCCGGAAGTCCAACAGAGAGGGCGATAAACCAGATCAAGAAGTGCGTCGAGATAGCACTATACCAGACGGCCATTTTAAATGATGAAATTGCACGACTGCAGGAGACTGTGCAACAGAAGAAGAAGAAAAAGGAAACTACAAGGTCAGTTATTAATTCTAGCACAATATTAACCGGGGTAGAGGGTCGGCGACGCACACCAGGCCAGCAAGACAGGGTCGAGGGAGGGGACAGAGACACTATTGTGTTGAATACATCAGGTAAGAACTAGCCACACAAGCTCTGAAATACAATTAAAAATAGCTCTGATATTATTGATATATATTATGTTGCTGAAAATAATTTATATATTAAATTTATAATTTGATAATGCTATAGTGTTTCGTTGCTAGCTGCTATACGTAAAAGTATGGCAGATGGCGAGGAAGAGCGATCCGCTCGCTGGGACGATCCACTTGCTTGCCGATCACGTTACGGCATCCAGGACGCGGATATCTACAACTTCGATGAGACTGGGTTTTTGATGGGCGTTATCCCATCCGCAATGGTTGTGACAAGTTCCAACGAAGCGGCAAACCAAAATCGAAACAGCCTGGGAATCGGGAATGGGTGACAGTGATCCAAGGCGTAAGTGCGCTTGGCCAGACGATCCCGCCGCTCATCGTTGTACACCTCCTCTCTTAGTATGAAGAAGGTCAATTGCCAAACAACTGAGGGTTGCTACAAGTGCTACCGGCTGGACTACAAATGAGATAGGTCTATGTTGGATTAAACACTTTGATGAGTCTACAAAGGCTCAAAATATAGGTGTTCATCGCCTCTTGATCCTTGATGGCCACGAGAGTCACCACTCAACCGACTTCGAGGTCTACTGCCGGGAGAGCAACATCATTACGCTTTGTATGCCGCCTCACTCGTCTCATATCCTCCAGCCTCAAGATGTTGGCTGTTTTAGCCCATTGAAAAAGGCGTACGGTAAACAAATTGAGGATCTGATGCGACCAAACCCATGTACCCAGGAGAACTTCTTTCCCGCGTTTCATGCCGCCTTCCAGAGCGCCATGACTAAACAAAATGCTCAGGGAGGTTTTCGGGTGCTGGTCTTCTTCCTTTCGACCCAGATCGGGTCATTTCGGACCTTGACTTCCGGCCTACTACCTCAACGCCTGTAAACTCACGCCCTGGCAGCGCCCAAGCCTGGGCCCCTAAGGCGCCAAACAACTCAACTGAAGCATCTTCGCAGTCTACATTCATCAAAAATCGAATCGCCCGTCATCAAGATAGCTCACCAACTTCAATCTGTGACGTTTGGCTCCGACGTATGGACATCTCACCTCAGCGTCTGGTTCCTTTTGGCTGGCAGAAGAGTAATGATCCGGCTGATTCAGCCGATGGGAAGCCATTCGTGTATGTCCCACTGCAAACTCGAAAGCGCCTACAGAGCACAGAGTTGCCTCACATTTCTTTTTCATCTTCTCTTGTCTGTCTCCACCTTGCAAACCAGTCGCTGCAAGATCACGAGGCAGATATCGCCATCATAGCTGGATCTGCTCTCCATTTTGATCCCAGTATTTTTATCTCCATGAAAGACCTGGGCATGTTGGCCACTGATGGCCGCTCACACGCTTTTGATGCTGTCGCTAGCTGATATGCACGAGGTGAAGTTGTATGCGCCGTTGTCCTGAAGCATCAGACCTACGCCGAAGCAGCTGGCGACCGTATCCGCGCCGTCATTTGCGCACCATCCGCGAATCATGATGGCATAAAGGAAGGAATTACTCTTCCTAATGATAAAGCTCAGGAAAACTTGATTCTTCAAACGTACAAGAAAGCTGGCCTTTCCACTTCTGATACGTTTTATTTTGAGGCCACGGCACGGACACCAGGGCTGGTGACCCACAAGAAGCAGGGACCATTGGAAATGTATTCTCTGCAAACCGTGACCGACCTCTTGTTCTTGGATCTATCAAATCCAACATAGACACTTGGAAGATGCATCTGGACTGGCGGGATCTATCAAGGCAACCTTGACGGTCGAGAAGGGCCTTATATGCACTTCAACAATACTAGTCCAGATATCAAATTTGAAAAGCTGAAGATCCGAGTCCCGACGAAAGTCGAGGAATGGGAGAAGAGGGACGGCCCTCGACGAGCAAGTATCAACTCTTTCGGTTACGGAGGTTCCAATGCTCACATAATTCTGGAGAACTACCACCCTAGGAGACTGTTGGGTGTACCTCGAAGCCTGAAGGTTGCTTTGCTCCCAGATGTCACACTTCAATGATGTATCACATGCCTTGAGTTCTAGGCGCACGATGCATAAGTTTCGTTCATTTGCAATCGCCTCGGATCATGAGGCGATGATTGCAAACTTGACTAGACCTGCCCCAGTCAGCCGCCGGACTAGATAGAGCCTTGGATCAGATTCTACAGGTGGGATTTGTCTTTACTGGACAAGAATCTCAGTGGTGGGGCCTGGGACATCAGCTAATTGAACAATCTAAGCAATTCAAGTTTGTTTGGCAGAGATGCGATGAAGCGCTGGCTCGCCTGCCCGATGTTCCAGACTAGTCTTGCTTGGACGAGCTCTTGAAGTCTGACAAAGATACAGGAGTGGTCAAAGTAGTATTTGGCAACCAGTCTGTGCTGCTGTCCAGTTGGGTATTATTGAGATACTGAGAACTCTGGGATAAACCGTTCTGCTGTGGCTGGCAGTTCCTCTGGCGAAATCGTGGCTGCTTATACACCTGGCCTGTTATCTTTTGAAGATGCAATCATCTGAGCGTACTACAGTGGATTTTGTACATGTCCAAGGATTTAGATGATACCACCCGGAGCCGTGATGGCGGTTAGATGAGCTGAAGCCATACAAGGGCCGAGTAGCGCTTGCTGCTATTAACAGCGGCTCCGGCCTTACATTCTCTGGTGATGAGGACGCTATTCTGGAAATTAAGGAGAGCTTAGACCAGCGGAAGATATTCTGCCGTCAGTTGAAAGTTGCCTTAGCGTTCCACTTCCATCACATGGATCCTCTCGCTCTTGGCTATGAAAAGGCTCTCTCTGTTGTTCTTGACTAGGAGCCACGTACACCAACTTGCCTTCTTGTGTCTAGCGTCACAGGTAGGAAATCATCTGCTCGGAAGGTGGATGCGAGCTACTGGGCAGCAAATATGACAGGTGTAGTGAGATTTGCGGAGGCCTTGACTGAAATCCGCCTTGATGAGAATGATGAGCAGGAGGAAACTTGATATGCTCGTAGAGATCGGAGCCCATCCTGCTCTTAAGGGTCCTGCTAAGCAGGTCCTGATGACTCAATCCTTGGACTTGCCATACATCGCATCGCTGGTAGGGGTGCTCCCGCATACGAGAGTTTGCTTGCTTGCGCTGGCCAACTGTTCCAATTAGGTTATCCAGTGGATTCGGCTGCTGTCAATAGTGAAGTGGATGCCATTAAAGAAGATGCGTCTTCTATTCCCAGTATCCGTACCAAGCATTCTCAATCTGCCAAGTTGCGCTTGGGATCACCGCAGATTCTGGGCTGAATCTCGCATTATCAAGGAACTTCGAACCAGGACCAGCCGCCATAATCTCCTGGGTGCACGTATTCCTGGTACTCTGCCAACGTCACCGCAGTCCGTAAACAACTGAATGGTTGTTGCAGCACGTCATTGATGGTGAGCCAATTTATCCTGCGGCTGGTTACATCAGCATGGCCATAGAAGTTGTGGCATCTATTGTTCCGAGTTCTCAAAGATCGAGCTTCGCGAGGTCATGTTCAAGCAGCGTCTAAACCTCGTCGACAACGAGGTCGGAACGGAAGTGCTTTTCACCCTTCAACCATTGATCACTTCCGCAAAGTCCGTGCCCAATAAATGGTTCCGGTTCGTCGTCTCATCGTTCCATGATACCCATTTAACACTGCCATGGCCAGATAGCTGCTGAGCGCGGGGATGTGCCTGTGCCAATTGAATCCGAGACGCAGAAGGGTTTCAATTCTTTGCAGAAGCTTAACACCCAAAGACGTGAGTACTCAAAGTTATACAAAAAGCTGACACAGCTTGGTCTTTATGGAGAGCAATTCCAGTTGCTCCATAATCATTGAGAGCGGACCAGGCTTTGCGTTGGCGACCCTGGAATTTGATCCCTCAAAATTTACTACATGTGAGGCAGATTCGTCTGTGGTACACCCTACAACCTGACGCGTCTCTCCATACCATGTTCGCATCTATCGAGACACAGATGGACATCCCTATGGATGAAGCCTTTGTTCCCACATTCATCCGCTCAACGAGCCCATCAAGGAGCCTATCTGGTTGTTGAGAGCCTCGAGATATAGTGATGCGTCTCAGAAATTTTATGTTATCTCCGAGACAAGCTGCCAGGAGCTCGTGTTGCTTTCAATGATCGAATTCGTTTATCGACCCCAATTCTGGCAATATTCTTGTCAACCTTAGTGGATTCGAAGTTACTACTCTGGGAAATGAATCTGCTGGCCAGTCTGCCAATCCCAATCTCTTCTTCCAGGTTAAGTGGAGAGCTGCTTCCGATCAGGATGGGAAAACGGGAATAACTCGCACACGCTCTCATTCAATGGAATCTCTGAGGTCCTGGACAGTTTTGCTCACCAATTCCCTGACTCTCAGGTTCTCCACTTAACTTCTTCAACAGATGTGACTAGAAACGTGTTAAAAGAATTGGGGGAACGAAATGATGTTTCTAGACGATTCAATCGCGTCACCTTGCATTCACTTATATCTTGCGTTGATGATACTCTTCTCCAGTCCCTTGCAGATGAGCACAATCCTGGACTTGTTAATACCGAGCGCCGGTTCCGTATACGACGTCCTAGCTGTCAGCGAACCAATTGAGGATGCAGCAATTCTCAAACATCTAAAGTCTGATGGTGTCTTCATAGTACCTAATGCTCTTACTATTTCTGTTCAGCTCTTCCAGTCTAACAGAGTGTCAACACTCTTCACGGATAGCGGTCTATTGTCTTTAGGAATTCTACAAACCTTGGCAGCCGTATCACCAATGACTTGACGGTTCTGATATCCGGAAAGGTATCTTCAAGGACAGAGTCAATCATTATCCTATATCCAAAAGTTGAATGGGAGCAAAGTAAACATTGAGGCTGTCAATAAGACGGTTAACAACTTGCCGTCTACTGCCAATGTCGTGTTCCTTGTTAGTGTTGATGAGGACGTATTCTTCAGCAACACAGCAGATGAGTTTCAGCACTTCCTTGCAACGCAAACTCTGTTCACCAGTTCTGACAAGACTTTCATATGGGCATTGAACGGAATATCTCAGGAAACTTCAAATGCTGCAGGAGCACTGATCCAAGGTCTCATCAGAACAATTCGAAATGACAATCGGGATTTGTAACTTATCACTCTTGATTTTGATTTGAGAATATCTTTGACCCCCAACGCGCAGCTACCCAGTTTGTGCAACTACTTGACAAGTCTTCAAGGAAGATGATGCCGTTGACCGTGATGGGTTGTTGTTGATTCTTCGTATTGAGACCGACCCATTACTTGATCGCAAGCTTCCTTACGACGCTAATCGTAAACCTCAACTCGAGCCTCTCCGTCAAGAGCGCCCGCTTGCCCTCAAAATTGGTACAGTTGGCTTGCTCGATAGCTTGCACTTCGATGACGACTATGAAATTCTTAACTCCGATCTGGCAGATGACGACATTGAGATCGAACTAACGGCCTCTGCAGTTAATTTTAAGGATATTGCAGTTTCCGTGGGCATAATCGATGATTAAGGACTTGGTGACGAATTCGCATTGGCAAGAACGTTAATCCCTCACAATTCCAGCCTGGAAATGATTTTAAATCTGCTTTTGTGGTATCGAATCTGTTTATGAGCTTTTTATTGTACTTGACGTTTTCCAAACAAAATTTTAGTGCGTACATAATTACGTCGGAGCAAAAAATAGTTCTCGTA
>PPJW02000114.1:0-24736 GCA_003705905.2 Lipomyces sp. NRRL Y-11553 | reverse complement strand
CACCAACATGTACATATCTAGTTCTTCTCTGTATTCTCCAAATCCCAGCCAAAAAAAATAATTACCCCACAAAATAACGGTCTCTGTCATGACGATTACTAATAACTAACATAAGGCGGGAAAAAGAACCTCCGGAGCGCGAGAGACTTTGAGTGTGCGCAGGATTTGTACTACCATAAATAAAACCGAACAAATAAATAAATACTTAGGGCTAGTTCAAATGCAGGACGCCCATGAGTGCGACACATGATAGCTTGCATTTGGTGCGATCCCTTCCCCGCACTCCACTCTCCTCATACCTCAGGGTTCAGAGCATGAAAACATAGCCAGAAGTGGATTTGCGCGTGGATCTATCGCCAGCCCAATCCGCGTCACTGTATCCGACTAAGGTAAAACGACAGATGATGTCGGAAGTGTGAACCTGTCGAAAGTAAACGATACCTGCATCGCGCGTGCCCAAGAGATAGCGGAGTACCTGCTTCGCGGCAGTCATATGTGGCTCGCTAGGGTTCGCCATGTAACGAGAAAGCTTTCCCACTACGTACGCTGGGTCCGGCCTGGAATCCCTGAAACCCTGAATCCTCACAAGCGTAAGAGGGCCACATCTGCAGCTCTTTCTGTCAGAGTCGGCTACCCCTGCCAACGAAACGGCCCCCATGCCCGTTATCGATGTCAACTACGAAAGTAATCAAGCCCAGCACTCGCCATCTTTTGCACAATTCTCTGTCGTCGATGCCGTCTATCGATAACATACAGTTAACATCCGAGACAATCCAGGTCAGCTCCGCAAGATATGTTCAGACTGATGCGGCTGATCTATCGGGCTCAGCTACGGCGGCCAGCACAGATGCTCCTGCTCTAACCAATATGACTCACAGTACCGCTTTGAAACTTAAAATTTGACAACTTTAGCATCGCCATCAATCCAGATGACAATTACAGGATAATTACTTTCAGGGACAATGTCTTCAATGTAGGTGGCCCTCTACTTGACCCGGTTTGTCGAAATCCTGTGATAATAGCGTCAACGATGACCTTCTGCGGTGGCACTTCCGTCAAGGAAACTCTGGCCAACATGAGAGGCGCTGGAGAGCCAGTTTTTGAGACGGATTTTCCACCGGGAAGTGATATGGTTGGGGAGATCCGCAATGGCCCGGATCCAATAAAAAGGATGGAAGCAGAACTGTTCTCACGGTTAGGAGAGTTATCCCTGGCCTAAAAACCTTGCGTCAGCCCCGAATGAAACCGTTCTGAGTCGTGCCATAGTCGAGGTAGCGCGAGAAGAAGTTAGCGGCGCTGGTATCATTCTTATTATTGTCAGCCGCTAGCGGACGGATTGTGAAGAATAAATGCAAGTTTGTCTCTAATTGAGCTATGCTGTAGAGTTTTTCCAATGACTTGCTGACAGGCTCAAGAGGGCTGCGGGGCACACTTCCGACGACAAGAAGACATCCGGGAACGCCTGAGCCACCGGGGCGTGCATCGGGTGGGTCTTCGAATTAAGTCTATTGGTGGCGTTTGCTGTCCAGCATATGGTGATCATGGTCCCGGAGAGTTAAAGTTGCTTTAGTAGCGTACCGCGTTTAGCATCTCGTGTGTAGCCCCATCCGTCGCTGAAAGCTCTACGAGGTGAAGTGGACGATCAAAGTTCCTAACCGAACATGATGCGGGTTATGGGAAGCTGTGTATATGATTACAATTAAGCAATCGTTCGCCGTAATGGCGATATTATGCAGTGAACACAAGACAGATTGGCATGAGTGATTTATACTTCTCGCTTCATTCGATCTTCTTACCGTCGGAACTAAATTCCAACATGCGGCTGCGTCTAATCCTTGGAGCTCTTTAATCGGGCTCAGCTTTACCGGCAAACCCTAAAACAAGCCACCACAAGTCGACTAAAGAACTTGTAATGAGCATCCAGGAATTCATTAATGAGTCGTATAGCTCCTGACCCACCTATCATTTTGAGCTGCGTTATTCTTTAAAACAGCTCCCGAAATCGTCTAGATACGCCGGACCCTCCTTCTTCATTGTGGTGCGGGATCGTCAAATTTCCCAAAATTGTAGACACGTCTTTCGCTAGCCATAAAAGCCTTTCTGAACCAAAGGTCACGCACATTGCGGAATTTCTGGTAGTCGTTCCGTCTAATATCATCAAAATTGGCGGCAATTGGCATGCTGCTTTAAGTTGTCAAGAAGCGTCTGGCGCCTAAGTGGTCGTAACTCATTGAGCTTATTCATCTCATAAGTATTAACTGTTTCTTATTAAGAACGAGGTTCCTTGTTACTGCGTTTCAGAAATGATTACTCCAGAGTTGGAATGCAGGCCCAATCCGAAGACTTTTCGGTCGGCCTAGTATTTTCATTATGCAATGGTCGTTCGGGTTCTAGAACTTCAAGTTTTATTTTCGTTACATTCGAATATAATTTATAATCCATTCAAAAAAAATTAGTTCAACAATATTCTGTTTAGGACACAAGCACATAAGCCACAACCGCAGAAACCCTATGTCTCCAACAGTAGTAGACGAAACTCGCCCGCGCTACCAGGGCGAGATCGGCTAGTAATTATGGGCCGGATTATACAAGGACCATTTACAAGATGTTTCTGAAACCATACCCTTCGTTCTCCACAGCTACTATCTGGTGTTTCCCGTCAGCATCCGCCACGGCCGCCACCTCGGACTCCCGCTCACTAACCTTCTTATTCTGCCAGACCAGGTAAGTTCTCAGCGTTAACGCTAAAATGGCATTGAAGAACATAAATGCTGAACAAACTGCCATTCCCTTAACATTCGGGGCCCTTCATTTGCAGGCTACAATCTCGTTCCGAGGATGGGCCCGCACTGACCAATCATCTGCAGCAATGCGACGCCGACGCCGCGTTTGGTGTCTGAGCCTTGGTTGTTCAAAACCCATGGAAGGATATTGGCAATAGCAGGAAAAATCCCAGCGGCGGCGAGGTAGATGCCAAAGTACCGGACGCCGACAGATGGGCAGGTGGCCAGGAGAAGGTAACCCGTTCCTCCAATGCAGGAGAGGGTTATGATAACGAGACCACGTTGAGCGGTGCGGTCAGCGATCCATGTCGTGGCAATGCAGAGGAGAAACGAGAGAAAATATGGTGGGGCGCTGAGGCCCTGTGCGTGTATGCTGGTAAAACCCATTCTGAGGTGATGAGGTTAACTGATATGTGATGGAGCAAACACAGGAAAACGTAACTTACTTCGTGATAATTGTAGGGAGGAAGACCGGAAGCGAGGAGAATGAGACGTTGCAACTGAAATACATGAGCTGGAGGCTGTCTGTCAGTATTTATAAAATGAAGTAATATCAGCAGGGCTACACATACAGCCGTGAGCCAGTTCTTGGGGTCCGTCAATGCCTCTCCTGCGTCCTTGAAACTAATGCCTCCAAGACGTGTCGTGCCTTGCTCTCCGACCTGCCGGATTGCTCTTGCTTTAGCAACGTCCTTCTCTTCCTCCGTCAAGAACCTTGACTTCTCTGGAGAATCCGGGAGATAGAAGAACGCAACAAATGCAAGAACGATCGACGGAATACCCTCAACCAAAAAGAGCAATCTCCAACTCGCCAATTTTGAGTGACCGGAAGTAATACCATAGGCCAGAGCAGCACTAGCAAAGCACGTCGCGAATGGTGCAGCGGAAAGAAAGATTCCGCAACGACGACCGATCTCGTCACGCATATAAAAAAAGGAGAGAAGATAAGGAATTCCCGGGCCGTAACCAGCTTCTGCAATGGCTAAGAAGAAACGGCAGACCATCATTTCTTGCCAATTAAACGTAGCACTTTGAAGAGTGGCGGCGATTCCCCTTTATCCATATGTCAGCTTTCATTCAGTCGAGATAATCTTCGAAGATTTCATACCAAACCAGCACACAGGAGAAAGCCCAAATGTGTGGAGGCAAGACTTTCCACATCAACGCCATCCACTCAAACAGAATGTAGGGGATATAGAAAATGGTTGAAAGCCATACAAACTGTGGGCTAGACTCATGGATGCCTTTGCTCATGCCTGCTGCATCTGCATTTCCGATATTGGAGCGGTCTAAAAAAGACATGAGGTCTAGAAGCGGTGTTAGTACTTCTCAATGAGCTAATGGATGATGGGGCATATACATAAGGCCACGACAAGCGGCATCAGATTCCAGTCCAGCTTTTTCACTACACGTTTCTCAACGGCAGGGTCGATATGGGCGAAATTGAGGCCCTGAGACGCAGCCTCTTCTTCGTGTCCGATGTCGTTCTTTGCCTCGATATCTCCCATAATGTCGTGTGATATAGACCAAGAAGCTAGATTTAGATGCTTAGAGCTAATTAAGCGGTGACAGAGGGAGAAAAATGTGCGAAGAAAAATGTGCGAAGGCGAAATATTGAGAAACACGGCATCAGTGACTAACGATGACATGGCTTATACATTATACTGGGGCGAGAAACCAACCACAAAAGAGCAAAAGTTCTCCGCAATCTGGCATCAAATCCGCGCATCAAGTTGACTCATTCAAGTCCCGTGCCCAAATCTTAGTGGATAAATTGCCGGGATGATGGTGGCGTGGGCTCAAGCTCTCGAAAACATGTATCCGAGACATGTCTTACGGACTCCACTTTATGAAGTAATCAAGTAATCTCCTACATGCAACGTTGGACGATTAACCTTTGCTGATAAGCTGTTCGTTCTCTTGAAGAACTCACACGAAGGGCTCCCTCGTCTTCATTGCAAATTTCAGACGTTGACATCGCTATTGCCGGAACCGATGCCGCAGAGCGATCAACTTCACGCAATTTTCGTTTGGTTTCGTGTGCTATCATTACGCCTGTTTCCAATAGGGCAAGGGTGTCCCCGACACACGTGGCAACCCTGCTACGCTTCGAACGCTTTCAACCCACACGAGCCGGTCCCCCAACGCAGTTTTGGAGTCGAAATTACCGAGGGCAAGGGTATCCCCTACTACACCAGCTAACGCCACTCTGCTGCTCTTGGCCGGGTAAGACGGGGTAACCCCCTTTTTTTGTGTGGTGTTCCCTACAGGGTCTCCGAACGCACTCTGGAGGAATCGCCTGAATTCACTATAGGTTGCAGAAGGCATGACGCCGTCTGGCATCATGGAAGCATAGAGAGAGAAATCATGGCCACGCAAATAGGAGGCAGCATACCCGACTTTGGACAGTTCATCCGGAAAAAGCTCGGGATTGGTTGCAAATTTGATCGATACCTGAGCGAAAAATTCACGAAGCTTCTTTCTATCTCCGTGAAAGAATTGAGGATCGGCCGCCTTAGCCTTCTTTCCTCCCTGATTCAAGGAAACATCCGACATGCGTTGATCAGACATGATGCAAGTTTAAGGAAGTAGAAAGTAATTGTAACGACGCTAGACTTCGGGCAAGACCAAGATATAGATGAGCTTGGACTGGACTGGACTGGACTGGACTTGACTGGACTAGACTTGAGAATCGAAAGGCTTTATTGCTTGGATACAAGACTTTCTACTTGCCTGAGGAACGAGGACAACCCCCTCTATTTATGTTCCCCAGGTTTCCTATACGGCGGAAACATTCCGCATACTCAAGAACCTCGCATGATATGAACAGAATAAAGAAAACTCGAAAGAACAACCAAACACATAACTGAGAAGATAATCTGTAAAGGATCCGCGAATCGCAGACGGAACAAACGGAAAACGGAAACGGAAAACGGAAACGGAAAACGAACGAAAACGAACGGAAGAGGAACCAACGGAAGAGGAACGAACGGAAGAGGAAGCGGAAGAGGAATGAACGGAAGACTTCATCAGATGTCAGGACCCTTCATCGCACATGTACTTGATATGAGTCCACGTGCGTGCGGCTTATGCCACTGTTATGGTTCCTTGACGCATGACGTTCATTACAGCATTGTAGGTAATTTTCTTGCAACAGAAAGATGGTCGATACTTTGTCAGAAGTCTTATGATAAAGATAAAAGAAGGTGTCTCGATTGCTAGAATTATACCTGATAAGATATAGTATCGACAAAGAAAGAGAAGAAAGAACGAGTATACTCGAGAATGGCTTTAGCGTCCTGTGCAACCATGCGCCCTGAGTCTGGGGTCCAATTGACGCGAAGTAGTACTAGTGATCTGGCGGACTGGTTGTCACGCCCGGCCCGACCAGATTCCTGGACAAAGTCGACAAGGTTCCAGATCCCTTCATAATGGACAACCAGCGAGACACGGTCGTAATCCATGCCGACTCCGAAGCCACTAGTACAAAACAGAAGAGCGTAGTCGCCTTTGATCCATTTTTCGAAGACCAAATCTTTCTTGTCCGCATCCAGCTGGCCATGGTACAAATATAGATGGTCGTGATCTGCCTTGAACTCATTGTAAAGGGCTTCAGTCATGGAAACTGACATGCAGAAGACTAGAGCGCGGTCAGGATGTTGACGCGTGCTGAAAAAACTCCTGATATTTTCCCGCAGAGAGTCTCGCAATTCCTTGGCGGGTACATGCTGACATCATATGCGATATTCAAACGCATAGTTGATGACGCCCTAATGATTCGGATATCTGGGATTATAAGCTTGGCGGATCTGGTCCACCTTGCATGGTGGCCCCGTCGCGCTCAGTAGGACAACCGGGATTGAAAGGCCAGTCAAGTTCGTTATGGTTTGGTAGCTTGGTCGAAAATCCCAATGGCCCAAAATCGTGTGTGCTTCATCGAAAAAGATCCTCGCAACCAGGGAATGTCCTTGCTTGCTCACGAGAAGCTCCGTGAACATATTTCGGAACAGAGCCGAGTCAAGGCCTTCAACAGATACCACGATAATATCCGACTTAAGAAGACTCGTCGAGTCAACATTCGTGGACCATTGGGTAATGCTCAAGCCAAGTTCCCTACCCCGCTCCAGTAGGCATGCCGCAGGGCCACAAATGGCAGAACCAGGAGTGTAATGCGTCGGTTCGGCCTTTCATATAACGCGCTGAGAAACAGTACGTCCGATTTGCCGCCTCCGGTTGGTTTCAGTTGGTATTATAACAAGATACGGGTTCAGGGTTCAGGGTTCAATGGTGCAGCAGTCCCATGCAGCAAATGGCCGGGTAAAGCAGGGTAAAGCGGCGCTTAACTATGGGAGAGCACCCTCGCACCCTCCCGCTGCATGGCCCATGCAGCACCTGTTATATGTACAGGCTGATGTCCTTCTATTTTCTCATCGCCTGCAGTTCTCTGAAATGTTTCAGTCCATCCATGTTTGACAACCTGATTCCATTTTTTCACATTCGATTGTTCTTCAGATCCTGTACTGCAAGTACTCTCCTTATCATAGTTTGATTCATTCTGGACATTTTCGATCAGGGTTGAGATATATGAGCTTCGATTGACCGTTTCATTATCCTTCTTGTCCTTTGATCGGCATTGTTTTGCAAAGTGTCCAGGCTTTCCACAGATAAAGCAAGCTTTCTTTTTCCGTCGCTCTTCTTTTTCCTCCTTGGAGATTGTTGTATTTAACTGCATAACAACGTCCCCGTCTCGATCCCTCTGGTATCCTTTGTTCTGTCCGCTGGGTTTGGTCCTATTCCAGGCATGCTTCTTTTCCATTTTCCACGAATATATCTGAGTGTCAATTTGTGAAGCAGCGCTCATCATTGCCTGCCATGAAGATGGTCTCTCTGCCATTAATGTGATTCGCGCTCGTACTTCATCCTTGAGTCCTTCGTAAAACTGATCTCGGTGTGCTTCATCGTTCCGTCCAGTGTACGTTGCGGCTTGTACATATTGTGAGATGTATTCCCCGACTGAGCGATACTGTCGTAGTGTCTTAATTCTTTGGATAGCGTCGAGTTCTTCATTAACAGTGCCAAATACAGTTTTTAATCGTTACACGAAGTTGTCGTAATGAGCGAAGATGTGCCTGGTTTCGCTGTGTCGTTCGTCGTCATCTCCAAACCAATTTCTCAAAAATGGCTCAAACCAATTCATCGCGGTTCCTTCAAGAAAACTAGAAGCTGCAAGTACTTTGTCTGCCTCACCGGCGAATCTTCCAGAGTTGTTTGCAAGATATAGCTGCATTTGTGCCAAAAAGGCCCTGAGATTCTCACGTCGGCCATTAAACGGCGTAATCTTGCCTATCTTGAGTCGTCCGCCCGCTGCCTGAGTGCGTAAGGATTCAGTTTGAGCTGCTTCAAGTGCTGCAACCTGCTCCTGAAGCTGCTGGACAATCCGAGCCGGGTTCTGAATTGGTGCTCGCGCAGTGGAGCTAGCTTCTCCCGGTCCTGCCATGATAGATCGAGTAGGAATGAGTTCAATCTTCTGTTATTAGGGTGTCTTATTGTCAGAAACAATGATCAACTACTCGTTACCGAGATGTAAATCACAGTAGATATTCTGCTAACAGAGAACTCGAAAGAGAACCAAAGATAATTGAGTATCGTAATGATATCAATAAGAAAGTAGCTGAATTGTTGATAGTAATATGCTATCTTATTCACTGTAAATAAGACACGATGAACTAAGTACATGATGCGGGACGAGCGTCCTTAAATATTCGGGCTAGTTATGCCGCCTGGTACAGTATATAGAAGCATCTGATTAGATATTTTGTATCGCCTGATTATACATATTGTATCGCCTGATTATTCACGTCGTACTGTGCGGTTAGTTAATTATGCTGTTGGTGCGGCTGATGTATGCGTTGGCTATCTCTGACAAACAGAGGCTGAAAACCAGGCCGTCGTGTCTTCCCTTGACGTTTCTAACATCTTAAGGCATAGCTTTTGCAATAACTTGAACGATTAGACCTTTGCGTTGTGTAATAGCTTATCCAAGTCATTCAAATCTATAACCTCGAGAAGGGAGTATGCCTGAAATTTCACCCCGAACTGATTGAGGTCCTTGTTGTCCGTTACAGCACCGCGGTGGCGTCGACTTCTGAAATCTTGGCAATGTCTCTTGACGGGTATTGCGCGCGTTAGAGTTTTCGATTGGGCGCCTCGCGGGAAGAAAAGGGCAGTCTTTAACGAAATGTCCCGATGATGCGCAGCGCCTTTTTGCGACGACGCTCGAGTTCATCCTCGCCTACCCACTTGGCGCGTTTGGAGGACTTCGCCGGGGCCTTATCCCTTTGTGCTGGGTCCTCAAACGCGATACTCAATTGCTTATAGAAACTCTCGGCCGTGAAGTCGGTCGCGAAGTCCTTATACGTAGACATCCAAGGGTAGACGCGGGCGGCGGCTTTTCCATCCAAACGGCTGAAGCCGTACCATACATGGTCGCGGCCGGTTCCGATCGCAGCCGCGTCTATTTCCAGCTTCGCCTGGAGCTTGCCAAGGAACTGTGGGAACAGTGACAAATCGTCGCCCGGTAAACTTTTCCGGGTCCGGGAGTTTCGCACGCGGGTTTCGTGTCCCTTGACATCCTAGTTAAATATGAACATATACTCAAGATTGTCCGCTGAATAACACACACACTTCTCTAAATACACGATAACTTACTTGTCCTTAAATATACATAACAATGGTTCTCTTTAGCTTATCGTTTTGCACCAACCTACCATTGTTGTAATAAATAACAATGGTTCTCTTTAGCTTATCGTTTTGCACCAACCTACCATTGTTGTAATAATAAAGGCTTCGCCCCTCACAATTTATTTATATACTCAACCATAATGCAGAAGGCGCTTTCTCGCCGCAAGGCCACTCCGATTTACGTATAGTGACTGTATTGGTACTGCTCAGCCTATTTCGGTCATATGTCATTACGTCATGATGTTCTCGGAGATCTCGCTATGCGCAGTAGCTTAGTCCCATTTCCGGCAGCCTCAGGCTGGTGTCTAGTGACGGAGCGCAAACTAAAATGCCAGCGGCGCCATATTCTGCCTATCGCATGCAATTGCCTTCCAATGTTGTCAGCATAAAGCTCGGTTAGTTGTGCGAGGCTTTTCGCAAATAGATAAAGAATCGCTCGCGTGGCTATGATATAGATGTCTAAAAAATTACAATTTTGAGTGGTGTAACTTACCATATAAAATACCAAATGATCCGCTCGCTGGGCCAATACTCGCTTGCCGATCACGTTTTAAGACAACTGCGCCATATGGGTTGGGGTCGGCTGGCGGAGTAAGCGCAGCCGGATAAAAGTAAATTCCCCGGCCGGCCTGAGGTCCGCTCGGACTGAAACAAACCAATAGTCACGCCCCCAACAAATTAGTTTGGACCTCCGAGGGATATGGTGGTTGTTGATACGCTGGATCATGTGAAACTACGGTTCCGTAGCGGTCGTAAGTTTGATATTTACCTTTGCAAGTGCACGTACAGATGGTTGTGCTTCGGGCCATTATTTGACTTTTTTGCGTGCTGCGGTTTGCCGACATTGCCAACCCTCGCGACGCTATTTGATTTATCTTGCGGGACTGAAAAATTGCGAATCCTTGCGGACGTTATGGCCCCAGCAAAACCGTGCGTACTTTATGGACAATGCCATTTTGGAATCTCCAGGTCGGCCGCTATTTAGGCTAATTCCCCAGCTTCGGCCCCGGGATGAAGCGTTCTAAGGCTGATTAATTTCTCCGCAGCTGCACGGGCCTACCTGACCGGCCGCACAGAGACACAGGCTTGTGTGGTCACTGCTTAGGTGGATGGTGCAGGGAATATTATCACTGATATAGGCCTATAGCTAGTTAAGGGGAAACTCCGGCAAGTGACAATGGAGAAACCTTGTATCTGGGTCCTCGCCAACATTCCCCGCAGGTTGACTTTCTATCCGTTACCCTGAAAAACTTTGGCAAGCCCTGAAAAGCTTGGCTAACTGTGTCACGCTAAGTTCTAGTGGGCCAAAAAAATAAGCGTTTTCCAAGAAAAGCATCGTTAAGTTCGTATCTCCCTGAGGACGAACTAAGAGTTCGTGTTGACAGTGGTCGGCATACTTCGCATCATACTTCGCATCAAATGTAGCCAATGCTTAGTTGGTTACAGAGAATTGAAGCACGAAATTGTCCCGGTTAGTTGGTTGAATTTGCTAAAACAGAGAGATTTTCCGCATATTGCCGACAATTGGAAACACATGTAGCAGTCATGCCAATTCAAGCTAGCCACATTCACTATGAATTTATCAGACATTATCCATTTTGACATTATGGCCAAGAATGTAGCCATGAACATGCAATATTTGAGTCGGCCGGCCGGAATTTGAATGAACCTTGCCCGTTGAGTGAAAAAGGAGGGGATTGATCCGACAATCGGATAATCCTTGACCCCGCATTGGCAGACGCACCAATGCACACAATCTCGATATTTTCTTAGTACCTCTCTTATATAAGGCGGTAAGAAATCAGTCTCTGTTATACTCCAAATACATTGCAGCAATATTGTAGCGGAACCAAGAACGATTGTAATGTGGTTCACTCGCCAACTGACCGTCCGCACAGGACGAACGACGATACCTCTGTTGATGCTTTTGTTTCTTGGTTGTTTTTGTACCCAGTCTCATGGTCAATATGTCGACGACCCCTCAGCAATCGTGAATGTTACGTATACTTACGAAAATTACGTCCTTAGTGGCTCAATGATGGTTAGTCTGATTCACGGCGACCGCAAATGTTGGAATGCTTATTAATTCGGCGATTAGTTGAAAAGCTTTCCTGATAACATGAATGCTTATATCTATTATCAAACCTATGATGGAGTCTGGAACCTGACCGGTATACATATTTCATGTGGTCGCTTACGATAACCGTTTGCTTATATTTATATAGGTACTACTATCACCGCGCACTGGCAGTGGGAGAATGCAGATGTCACTTACGGAAATTGGTCTTTTTCTGGAGCCGTGTCTCCGTATGGCATCTCAAAATTCTACGTTTATCTGCAGCTGGTTGAAAGTGGAGCCACATACATTGACGACAACAATGGTCAATACTATTTTGTGAACAATGGCGCTCCTCGATCGACGAAAAATTGCACTGGTTACAATGTTGTTCACACTTCGGTCGCCAACGGTGTTACCAACCTTAACTTGACTCTCAATGGAAACGGCTGTGCTTTGTACTCCCCTGATGTGAAGTATTTGACGGTGTCAATAACGCCATATACTGCAGAAGTTGTTCGCATCAAGATCGCGGATACTGGCAACACGCGATGGCAGCTTCCTGCTGATGTTGTTGCAGAAGGAACTCCCTCGAGTGAAACTATAAAAACGAAGTCTTACACTGTTTCGTACACCAACTCGCCTTTCACTTTCAAGGTTGCCAGACCATCTGGCGAAGTATTATTTGATACAAGTGTATCTGGTCTTCCGTCATTGATATTTGAAGAAGAATATTTGGAAATTTCTTCGGTTTTACCAGATAATGCTAATATCTATGGACTCGGAGACATGGCTGATTCGTTCCGTCGGCCACCTGACACGACTTTGCAGACTCTGTGGAATCTAGATCAGGGAACTACGCGAAAAAATAATGCTTACGGAAGCCATCCTGTCTATTACGAATTGCGGGATGGATTAGTTCATGGCGTTTTCCTGCGCAATTCGAATGGCATGGACATCGCATTGGTCGCTGGACAAATCACGTATCGTGTTATTGGTGGTGTGCTGGACTTTTACTTTTTCCTTGGATCTACTCCAGCGGCGGCTGTCGAGCAATACACGTCTATCATTGGGAAACCAGCGTTTGTCCCTAGATGGACTCTTGGCTTCCATCAGTGCAGATATGGAGGCACCTGGGTCTCTACTCAGGGCATAAAGGCTACAGTCGACTCATTGCAACAAGCCGGATTGTACCTGGATACTGTCTGGGCTGACATTAACTATATGAATGCATACGAAGACTTTACGTTGGGCAGCAATTTCTCGGACTGGAATGCGTACGTAGCTACTCTTCATCAGGAGCACCTTTATCACGTTCCAATTGTGGATCCGGGCATTGCTATTACCAATGGTTATGGCCCTTATCAGGATGGTCTGTCGAGTGACGTTTTTCTCAAGTGGCCAAATGGCAGTTTATTTGTGAGTCTAAGTAGTGTCTTGTATTGGTATTCGCGTCTAACAGGCAATATTTTAGTTTGGTCAAGTGTGGCCAGGTGTTACTGTATGGGCAGATTGGTTTCATCCACAGGCTGGTAACTGGTGGACCAACGAGGTATGCAGAACTCTGTTGAGCATTTGGGTTTATGAACTGACTTCAGTTGGTAGATTGAGAAGTTCCATCAGATTGATAGTTTTGATGGACTATGGATTGACATGAACGAAGCATCCAACTTTGTGACTCCTCCAGGATATGAACCTGCGTACCAGATCAACAACGATGGTGCTTGGGGTGTCACTGGTATCAACACGCGCACGTTATCCACGAATCTCACACATTACTCAGGAGTCACCGAGTACAACGTGCATAATCTGTTTGGCCATTACGAAGCAATCCATACACACAATGCCTTGTCAGCTCTAAACCCCGGCAATAGAACATTTGTCTTGTCACGTTCCACATTTGCGGGTTCAGGACACGTTGCTCAGAAATGGAACGGAGACAATGCCGCGACTTGGGATGACTTATACTTGTCTATTCCTCAAGTTATGTCTAATCAATTGTTTGGAATTCCGATGGTGGGCTCCGATATTTGTGGTTTCAATGGCGAAACGACTGAAGAGCTTTGTAATCGCTGGGCACAGCTTGGTGCATTCTATCCATTTTCACGCCATCATCATTCTACAGGCATGAACGACTCATTTTTCTTTTTGTGGGAATCCGTGACAGAGTCTGCTCTAAATGCATATACCATTCGTTATACTCTTCTACCCTACCTTTACGGCCTTATGCAACAGGCCTCTTCGACAGGTAACGCCGTTTTCCGTCCACTTTGGTATGATAATCCTTCGGACACGACCACGTACGGTATAGACACTCAGTTCACTTTGGGCAATGGTATATTGGTCACGCCGGTTTTGACTGAGGGTGCAACTAGCGTTACTGGTTACTTCCCAGGTATGCGATCAAATTATTTTCTTTTGGCCACAGTGAGCTGACCTAAATATTTGGTAATGCAGACGGTGTATGGTATGACTGGTATACTAGAGGCGTGGAGTCGACCTCTCCCGGCTACAGGACGCTTGACGCGAATTTGACACATGTAAACGTCCACATCAAGGGCGGAGTCATTCTGCCTGCGCAGTACCCGGCAAAGACAACATACAGCACAACACAAAATCCGTACTTTTTAATTGCGGCCCTAGATAGCAACGGCATGTCGTCTGGAGGTCTATATGTCGACGACGGTGTCTCAGTTAATCCGGCCTATACTCAACTTACTTTTGCGTTGAGTGGATCAACGCTCACTATCAGAGTCAGCCAGAATTTTTTCTATATCGGTCCAAAGTTAAATAGCGTGCAGGTATTGGGATTCAACTCACCCTCTGCACCATCAACTATTTATCTCAATGGCCGTCCTCTTAAGGGAGCTAAAGCGACTTTGAGTCAGCAGGTTCTTAATATTACTGGGTTAAGCATTAGCTTGAATAGCAATAATGTGCTTCAGTGGAAGTAGACGTGGTTTGTGTCCGCATCGAAATTTTTTACCTAGGCTATTTGTCATGATGTAAATGTCTGCAATTTAGCATGTCGATGTAGTCTGGATGGCAAGCTAAGTTAAAGTTGTTGAATGACTTATAGTTAAAGGCTCAGAAGTTTTGCAAGTCCAGCGATGAGATGGTAGTATAACAGCGATTGTTAAACGGCAGGCCCGCATGCGAGTATCCTAGATAGTCCCATCTTATGATAAGCTGTCACGTTTATCGATGCCACAAATTATTCAACACACTGATATTTGAGCGGCTATAATGCCGGAGTTTGATTCATTTATCAAGGGTTCAAGTACTTTTTAACGTCCATTGATGGTTGCTCATCTATAGCGTTTGTATTATCTTCTTAAACACAAAACTGAGACGTTTCAGTGTTTCAAGAATTTATGGATGACAAAAGACATACAGAACAGAAGCTAAAGGTTCTCCATACGGACAATGATGGAGAATATACTTCAACTAAATTCTGTGAACTTCTAAAGAACCGTGGCATCTCTAACCACTTAGGCTTACCAGAAACGCCTCAGCAGAATGGAATGGCAGAGCGGTTGAGCCAAGGTCAAGGTATGATGTATGCTAGGACATGCTGGCCTACCCAGGACGGCAGTGTACCTTACGTAATCGAAGTCCACCACGATCACTACCAAACAAAACGCTATATGAAAGATGTTCCGTTTCAGCAGAAGTTTTATTCGCCAAAGCAGCAGTATGTGCCATACGGCCAGCAATCTGTGGCACAACATCAGCCGCCTCAGCAGGTGGCGTGCTCTGTGGCAAGAGACATGGTTCTACATCTCGTTCGTCGATACAGGGACAAACTGAAATGGCACTATGGACGATTGAGTCGAGAGACGCTATCTGGATATGCCCAGCATGTGGAGGCGAAGTGCGGATACCCAACTATATGGGGATTTATTGACGGCACATTTAGACCAACTACGCCCGACTGAGGATCAGAGGCTCGTGTACTCTCTGAAAGCCTAAATATGCAAACATCTTCATGTGCATATTGAATCTATACAGAAGCCATCTATACAGAAGCCAATACTCGTTCGTAATGAATGGCACGACCTAGAAACGCATAACCTGCTACTTTTGGGTCTCCGGGGGTTCTCGGGTAAGTGCCATGTGGACGCCACCTCCCCCCCTGACAATCACAACAGATTACCGTCCCTCCCACGATATCAGCCATCGATGGCATATGGCCCAGTTCTTATGGACATTAAACCATGTATCGTTGGTTGGTTTTACAGTCACCACCCCTTCGACTTCGACACCGCCTGCACCGCGGAATAGATAGCTGGTGACCATATCCGCCCAAAGCCTAGACAACCGCCCCCGCTTGATATGCAGTTCGTCTTGATACTCATTAACGTACCCATACACAAGCTTTCCCCACTCAAAGACCTCGACATCTAATTGCGCCATAAGGGCCCGCATCATCCTGTCCACCGATATTAAACCCAGGTCTTGTTCCTTACCATCCCTTTTCGTCGACAGCGCGCGATACATAAAAGGCGTATATTCACCAAATTCCTGCCTCAGCATGCGGACCAACTTCTTCACTCTCGCAGCAACAAACCTAAGTTCGCTCCACTTCAGCTGTGAATTCGACTTCCACCATATTTTAGTCTTCTTGTTCTCGGCCAATGACTTCTCTTCCTCAGCATGCTCTGCTTCCCTAAATGCCCGTTCGTCCCAGAATCCAGTCTGAAAAAGGATTAAGTCCGGCCTTTCTCCCCCCCACCCTAGTAACCGTGGCAAGGACATGCGGTAAATTGCCTCGAGCCGTTCCTCAAAGGCTACAAGAGGCATGTCTTTTATCCACCACCAACTGGGTCGGTAGGTAAACGTCGACGGCAAATGCCACTGCACGATTGTGAGGTTGACAAGTGGAATGTGACATGACGCTGTAGTTCTTTGTTCCCTCGGCTGTCCGCCTTCCTCTATGAAGATTGTATTTGGGAATTCTTCACAGAAATATATCACCATGAAGCGGTCGACAGAGTCCCCGATAGTGAGAACACGGCGGTGCTGGATCCATTTCATTTCTTCCAGGATGGATTTCTCGGCCGCGTTAAGGACTTTCGGGCCGCGCCCCTCGTAGGCTTCAAGCTCGGTAAGAACATTGTAGTAGAATGCGAGCTTCTTGGTCCACTGAGTTGGGGCGAGCGCAAAGAATTCGGGTTCAACGCCAGCGTCTTTGAGGAGAAGATCACCTGCATCGGTAGGGCGAGGATAGACCGCTTCGGTCGGGTCAAGCGCGTCTCTGAATGAAGGGTAAAACGGGACCCAGCGTGTGTCGTCCACGGCGCTGGGCTCCGAATGGAGGTAAAGGTAGCCTGGTATGCGGAAGGGATCAATGCATTCGCGGGGTGGACGAGTGCCGTCTATCGTATTTTGGATAGTTGGGCCAGCTGCAGAGGCAGTTGTCGATCTGGATGTAGTGGTGGTGGTGGTGGTGGTGCAACGCGTTCTGTCGAAGGAGATATACAAATACCCGACTAAAAAGCAGACAAACGCAAACGACAGTACGAATACGACAAGCATGCGTGCCGACGATGACCGGGGCAACATTGGATCGAGGGGTGATAGAAGTGAAGTTAACAGATGCTAGCAAAGATTTTGTTAAGAATAAACGCCTTCAGAGTTTAGTAAAACGCCTTTAAGTCAGGAGAAGCAGAGTTATCCGATAACCTCGTCTAAGAGTTTGTGAGACATAGTCAATCTCCACTTCTTTGGTGACTCGAGCCCATCTAGCAGTGCAGCTTGAGGGGAGTGTGAGACATAGTCAATCTCCACTTCTTTGGTGACTCGAGCCTAGTCATGGACTGAGTCCTGACGTCACTCCTGAGGATCGCTGGTGGCGATCCTGTGCTCGTGGCTATTTTAGGTAGCCCGATACGCTAGTGATAGTGAGCGGGGGAGGTTGAGTTTCTTTGTGTTTCAGGTGATCCCTGGAGCTTCTGACACAAAAAAGCAGCCTTCTATCGCTAACTTTTTTAAAGGGAAACTGGTGTTAGTGCGACGAAGCTAGTAGTAGAATTGTAGGAGATGGATGGAGTCCTCCTCATGACAGTGGCTTTACTAATCCAAGTTGACCGATCAGAACAAGTATATCAGTACCTAGAAACTACAAATGTTCAACACACCTTGTTGAACAGTATTAAGCAAAATTATAAGTTACTATTTGAAATACAAATTTTCTGCTGTTTTCATGTATTTAAAAAAAGATTGTTTTAGAGTAACTATGAAATTGATATTTGACTTGTTTACATCCCCTACTCCTACACCAAAATTTCGACAGGACACCGCGGCTCATTATCACTTTTCAGGGTATTCCGGTGGATTATTTGTACAATGTCTCTGCTGCATATAACCCCTGCCAAATACCATCTATCTACTACGTAAAGAATTTTAAGAAGATTTAACAACTATGACGCAATTGGAATGTCTATTCCTATTGTATATTTAGAGGCTTCTGAACCCTGAAAAACAATGCTGGTAATATCATGCCACATTTATTAATCACTTAATGAATGAATCTCAATTTTTATGCGGCAACCCAGTGGGCAGTTGTAGGGGAGAGTTGAAAGAACTACATACTCATTAGAGTTTATCGGCATAAAGAAGGCTCAGCAGAAGCTTTTGCTAATGGTCTAGCGGTGAACCTTAAATCACAGGAGGCAAGCCACACGTCTCTTAACAAGAGTGAGCCGCACCATCGTAAACTAGAATCAAAAATGTTGTAAAATAGCCAATGATTCCAAGTCTTAATGGCACGCAGTGGATGCTGCCAATGGTTGTGAAGATGGCTAGCACGCAGATGGCGCTTTGGCCACTGGCGTAGGCATTAGATAAATGCACCCGGAGCAGCTATGTAGAGTAGTTTAATAGACTGGCTTTTCTCCTTTGTTTTTCTAGAAAAAAGATAACTTTGGAAAAGCAATGAGCGATTACAGTTGACGTCAAGGTCCCATGATAAAGCATTCTTGGACATGAGGCTCAAGTTTATGACGTACGTCACAAATTCAGGCATCTAATTGATCATGGTTTCCTGCTACATAAGGTAATCCGCCTACTCACATAATCGCCGTCTATGAATTGTCAAATAATCAATCACAAGAACATGCCCTAGCTTAGGTCACAGAAAAGTTATTTTCTAGAGTACAGATTCTTGTATATTTAAAAGATCTTCTAATTCCCTTGGGGCCATGGATTGAAGAAGTCCAACGGAACTGAAGCCCTGTCACTAAGCTACGCAAACTTCCACTTACAACAAACCTTAACCTTAGTTTCAACATCGCAACAGATTCCGCCTCAGTGCTTTATCTATTGAGCTTCAGAATTGTTAATGAGTGTAGAGATTTCAACAGTAACGTTGAGCGACGACCTGGCACATCAGCCCATTTGACAAGGCAACAGCCGAGTATGTACATAGTTGCCCAGCTGAAAGGCAGGCTGGTAATGAAAAACTTATTCAACGAGTCCTCAGAATCATCAGAGCAGAGAGAAACAGTGGACCTAACAGAAGGTTTCAGGGTCCAAGAAGCAGTGTTAGGTTTTGTGGAAAATATATAGTGGACTGGATGTACGTGAGAAAATGGAACGGGAGCCGAAAATCTGGTCTTTCTGCTATATCACCAGTCTCACGCACATTCAGCTAATATACACGAGAAAATCCCTCAAACAAGGAGGTGACAATAAGAACAGCTCAATCTCCCCCGCCCTCGACAGCACACGTGCTTCTGTGCTTCATGAGTGGAGTCCATGATGAAAGCCAACGAACTCAGCCTAACTGACTAAGCCTAGAGGCGGAGAAAACCCCATCACTCCCTAGGTGGAGAACGACCAATCTCCACCAAGGTTTTTAACTCCGCTTTTTATTGTAACCTCTGAGTTTTTGTTTTGGCTGAGGAATTTCCCACCTGATGCTCCTTTGCTTGGACGGTGGTGTTGCAAACAGAGGAGTTATGCAGCTAGCTAATCTCCGAGGGCGAGGGCATGCCGTGTTCTCCATACGACATTATAATAAAAAAAAAACTCTCTTTGTCAGTGGGGGGGTCTACCGAAAGTGAGACATCTTCCCCCTACGCCAATCCCCCCACGTTATTGTAAAACTCTATTAACCACACTCGTACGGAAAAACAATAAACCGGGTGTCCTCCATTGTGACAGTCCCACTCGCCTTCAACATACTTAAACCCCGCACATTTTTCACAGGAACTCAAACCATTATCTAAAACGCCAATTCTGATCAGATGTCTAGGGAATGCATTGGAGCACCTGATGGCCGATGTCCACCATATTATACGTATTATATATTAAGATGCATATTAAGTATATAAGAACAGGCAGCCCTCTCCCCCAGCACACAATATCCTGTTCAAGCCAAATCATATATACCACATACTTTATAATTTAGTGGTGGCAGCTATTCGTCGAAAGGGGTTGAGCCTTTTCAAGGCTCTTTTTGGCCAGCCATCCTGATCGCCAGTTTTGCCTGCTTCGGCGGTATCCTTTACGGATACGATACCGGATATATCTCGGGAATCGCCATGGACCATTTCAAACAGGTCTTTGCTACCGTTCACGACGCCTTGGGCAATCCTATCTTTACCTCGTCCCAAACTTCCTTGATCGTGTCAATTCAGGGTTCTCTGTTGGCACTACAATTGGTTCGTTCTCAATATCTTTAGTCGGTGAGGTCTTTGGCGACGAACGTATGTTTATTTCTTTCTCGTACATACTCATGTTCGTTTTCGCCCTTGGTGTGGCTCTTCAGGCTGCGTCCTCTTCGATTGCCTTATTTGCCGTCGGTATGCTTGCTTTTTGTTTGACTGTCACTCTTCGTGTTAGATTGGCTCATTTTTGGTTTAAGGACTTTTTTTGCCGGTCTCGGTCTTGGAGTCATCTCCGCTGTCGTACCGCTTTACCAGTCCGAGGCTGCTCCCAAACTGATTCGTGGTTCAATCGTGGCTGGCTACCAGTGGAAATATTACCATCGGTCTGCTAATCGCCAGTATTGTTAATAATAGCGCAGATAATCGTCCCGATACTGGTGCCTATCGAATCGCTATCTGTATTCAGTTTGCCTGGGGTTTGATTCTGGCCGGCGGTATGCTTATCCTCCCAGAGTCCTCAAGATACGTCGTCAAGAGAGGCATGCTTGACGAGGCTCGCAAATCTCTCGGTCGGCCCGGCTCAGCTCCCTTCCTCCTGATCACGAGTACGTGAGTGAGCAATTGCTCGTCATCATGACTGTCCAGGCTCTGCAGCAACTGAGCGGCATCAACTTTATCTTCTACTACGGCACAGATTTCTTTCAAAAGTCCGGCATCACCAATCCATTCATAATCAGTATGGTCACCAACATCGTAAATGTCGTCATTGCCCCACCCTGTTTGTACATGGTCGAGAGGATCGGCCGTCGCAAGCTTTTGTTAGTCGGTGCCGCTGGTATGTACCTGGCTGAGTATATTGTTGCCATTGTGGGTGTCAGCGTATCTTCCGTCGTTGCCAACAAGGTCTTGATTTCATTTGTCTGTGTCTACATTGCCTGCTTCGCCGCCACCTGGGGTCCCGTTGCCTGGGTCGTGACCGGAGAGACCTTTTCGCTTCGAACTCGATCAAGTCCGTTGCCCTTTTCACGATGTCAAATTGGATATGGAACTTTATCATTGGCTTTGCAACCCCTTAAATGGTCGACTTTGGTCCCGGCAATGCAAACTTGGGCGCCAAAGTCTTCTTCATCTGGGGTACTTTCTGCCTCTTTGCTGTCGGGTTTGTCTACATGTTTGTCTATGAGGTCAAAGGCTTGTCCCTTGAGGATATCGACGAGCTATTCGAGAAGGTCTCCAGCGCGCCATTCGTCCTCATTCGTTCCAACCCATATGGTAACCAAGGATGCCAAGCATGCCGAGGCTGTCGTCGATGCCGAGAAGGTTGGCGCCATTCAGATTGAGCATGTGTAATTTTTGTTGAGCGTTGGTTTACGTTACAAGGCGTCCTGAATTTGAATTGATCGTTTATATACACGCGTCGAGGAAGGTCTACGGATAGACTTAATAAGTCCACCAGAGCGTCTGTTGTAATGTTCGTTGCAAACTCTTTACCTGAGCCCTGCTCTCCCATTTCTGTTAGTGGTTTCTGTTAGAGTAAACGCCTCAGGGTTGAGAAAACGCCTTCTAGGTTTGGAGAACAAAGAAGTGGCGAACACCCATTAGAGTGAAGTGCAATGGCGATAAAGAGAGCCATAAGACTAGATTTTTTTTAGTTATAATGAGGGTGTATCTTCGAACATAGAAGCCTCGACATAGATGAGAAAACGGTGGAAACTACCAGAGAAAAGACAGGAAAAAAAAGGGATGAACGCGAAATTCAATAGCAGTGTTCCTGACAACTAAGACTCTACGCTTCTACATTTGCAGACATAAGCAAGCACTACATCGACACCAATTCAAGAACGGCAAAGAATACGTCAACTCTTTCCACTGAATGACAATGTCTATTTCCAACGAAACTACTGAAAATACAACTATAAATAACTTCAGAATATGCTGACCAAAATGTGTATGCTATAAGTTTAACAAGGTTACAGTCGTCAGAAGAGAACATGTGATAATGTAGTCTCACTGAGCTTAGCTACCAACGCTACATCGAGCTATGCACATGTTACCCAGGTACATCAAGGGTTCAGGGGTTTACCCAACGAACTGATTTTACAGTCCGGCTCACTGTACTTCATGAAGGGTTGTCGCCAGACACATGAGCAATCTCGAGAGTGGGGATATCATATGAACTGATCATATGTAAAAGAAGAAGAGTCTCGAGGATTTTACCCTTATTAAGTAAACTATCATGAGATGTCAATAATTAGCTCGCGTGAAGAATAATTTTTTACTGAACCCTAGACACAGTTCAGCCTATCATGCAGTATTCATCTGTATATATAGATGTCGTAATTACCTTGGATGCGACAGTTGATTGAAACAACCAGACTTCGGATATCAGTTTCTAGTCGAACTTTCCTTTCACTATGTCTTACATTATCGCGTTATCAATTTTAAAACCGAGGAAGGAATTGATATTCAGTATATTTGGAGCTACCGCTCCCCGTGGATTTGTGTTGGAGTCTGTTTTCTCGTCTATCTTTCCGCAGTCTGGTGGCCATGGGGACACTGGGTGATGGGCATTGTCTCTTCTACATTAGCATTTACAGGACTATTGGCCATACGAGAGACTCCAATGCCGAAGTTCAACGATAATTTGTCGGCGTTTGTTCGATTGGGTATTCCTGGTTCTATCTCGGGTATAATTGCTATTGTTTTGATCAATTTTGCGTGGAATCAGGGTTCGGTAGTTGGATGGACAGTATCTTACATACGTCTTGCTAATTATTGGATTATTAAGTTTGGGGTTGTTTGCATATATAGAGCATCAAGTCACCTGTCCATTGCTTCCACACTCGGTTTTCTCTGGAGGGCTTGCCTGGGTATTGGGTTGCATTTCGGCTGGATGATCAAGTTTCGGAATTGCCGTATTTTATTTTTGTCAATTCATGCAGGTGGCTCTCCATGATAGTGCGCGCCTTGCGACTCGTTGCTGCATCCGGATTCAATTGATAGGGATATGAGAACTTCAACTACGCCTGCCTCGGATGTTAGGGTTACAGAGACCAGCAGGGGTCCCGAGTCAATAAACGGCTGCAAAGGGTTTCAGGGTTTCAGGCAAGATACGAATAAAAATATCTTTCTTTCTTTCTCCTATCCTTACTTTCTTTCGCTTTTTTCCCTTTTCAGCAGCCCCACCAATCGAACGTCTCAATTGAGCATTAAACAACAAACTAATATTTCATATCACAATATCATGCAGAGTATAGGATCAGGTCTGCCGCTTTCTCAGCAATTGCATAAACAATAGACTGATAGTGGGCGGCTATAGGAATGAGCATCACACTGGCATCCACCACTCGCAGGCCCTCGATTCCGTAGACCTTGAGCTGCGGATCGACAACCTTACCCATGGCGGCAGTGCGGGCTACATGATAAAACGTGTTGCCCACACGGCCTACACGTGCGTCAATTTCGGCATCTGTTGAGTCAGGAGAGAGAGCAGGCAGGCCCTCAGGTGGAGTCTCGACCGCCTCGACGGACTTTCCATAAGATGTCTCCTGGAGGAGGCTGAGGGCTCGTCGGATGCCAAAACGGAGAGAGACCCGGTCGGCCTCGGTTGCGTAGTAGTTAGGGTTGATGACTGGCGGTGCCGATGGATCTTGTGAGATAGTAACAGAACCCCGAGAGGTTGGAGACATGCCAAGGACAGCGGTGGTAAGATATGTCCCGTCTGCCGGGAGCTGCATGCCAGCAAACTGAGCGCCAGCCGGGGCGTAGACGAACAGAGTTTCGAGATGGCATTTTCCTGCAGTGAGAATATCATGTTGATCATTGCCATCGGTATGCAGAGCTTTCTCGAGGAGTTCATTAGGCACATGTTCAAAAGTTACCCAGTCCACCGGAAGACCTTTGGCATATGCACGGTCTTGCCACAGAGAGGTTCCCAGGGACAGACCGCGTTCGGGGTGGATTAATTTCCACCAGAGACAAACAGCCAAGTGATCGTGGAGATTTCGTCCTACCTCAGGGGAATGTAATACAAGAGGTATGCCGAGCCGTTCGAGGTCTGTCGCGTTTCCAATGCCGGATCGCATGAGAATCTTGGCCCGTATGCCCCACAGGAGACAATTACCTCATGAGAAGCAGAAATCATTGTCCGCCAGCTAGCTCCACTCCAGAGGCTCTTTTTGTGTTAGAATTGTCGTCTGTGACAACGATAATGCGTTGTACTTGTGTATTACAGAGCACGGTTACACCTGATAGGTCGTAGGCATGGCTGACCAGCTGCCTCTTGCCGTCCAGCCAGTTTTCAACTAGCTCAGATACTCCTAATGGACTGCCATCATTAATATCATGGTGGACTTGAACACCGAGTTCAGACCATGCCCTTTGAACGGAGTCTCTTAAAGGATATTTCCTTCTGGGCAGTGTGGCGATCCATTCAATCCATTCCACGAGTGGCTTCCGTGGAATGGACCGTGGACGCTAAGGGGCAACTTCGCGTGGAATGGATCCACGAAGTGTATCAGTGGAGTGGATGGACAGTGGAATGG
>PPJW02000113.1:0-25222 GCA_003705905.2 Lipomyces sp. NRRL Y-11553 | reverse complement strand
ATTATATATATAAAACTAATCCTGACGATAGGCGTCAGCTCCTCGTGGAAACGTTGCAAGGGCTTATCGTTCGCACTATCGCTTTGAACGGTGTCTTAAGTGGAATGATCTTCTACTGATAAAGAAACAAGTTGTTTTCTTCTACTGATAAAGAAACAAGTTGTTGTAGAAACCGTTCGCTTGTATTCGGGCCGATTAGGCTCAACGATTACAAACCGTGCGGACACTTGTTAGTTACCCTATTTTACTCTTGATGGCGGATGGCGATGGAGATAAATTGAACTGTGCGGCCGCAGTTGCGGGGCTTTTAGTTTTCGCGTTAGCAGTTTACAGTTATATAATATTTTGGTCGGATATTCATTTACTGGTGATAGACTGGATTTTGTTGTATCACTGTAATCCCATACCGCAGATCCTGATCTGATCGGAATTTCTTTACTTGTTGTGACACGACTTCGCCGATATAATAGCAACATGCCATCTACTCAAGAAATTGAAATTGCTGGCAGCAGCAGCAACAGTACTGACGGTGCCCAACAATCGACTCGTCGGAAGCGAATCGTGATTTCCTGTAACGAATGTCACAGGCGCAAGCAAAAAGTACGTCTAGAGGGTATCATCGTAGTATTGAATATTGCTAATATACGCTCAGTGCAATCGCCAGCAACCTTGCAATCAGTGTATAGGGCGCAAGGTCGAGAATCTATGTGTGTATACTACCCGGATTGACAGCGCAAAGGCGACGGCGGCGGCGGCGGCTGCGCAGACAGCAGGCGCGTCTTCTCCGTCTAGCAATTCTAGTCCCGTTGCTCGTATACAAAGCTTACCCTCGATGAGCGATTACTTCACGTCATCCACTGTTGGATCAGTAAAGGTTCGTTCTACATCTGGCAATAGCGACAGTGAGAATAACAATAGCGTGGCCGACTATTCTGATTCTTCTGTGGAGGATGATGAGGATGAGGTAATCGACGACGATGTTAGTGAAATGCTGGGATATTTCAAATCCGGTGTTTCAAATATCGCTCAGGACATTGCGGAGCTCAAACTGTCGACTTCATCTGGTGGACATAATACTGCCACCACAGCTACAGAAAGTAACGCCATGTCCCGAAACATCGAGACCATCTGGAGGATATTACGCACCATGCCACCTAGGCCGTATGTCGAGCTTCTTGTTAAAATATTTTTCTCCGAGGCAGATTTCTATCAGATGTTAAATAAGATTGCCTTTTGGGATAGTCTGCGACAATGGTGGGAGCAACCAGATCGGCAATATAGTATTTCAGTTCCTATGCTAGCTTTTCGTTTGATGTCTATAGCGATTGAATTCGTACCAAAGGAGCATCTTGATCAAATCCGCCAAATTGACCACAACCTTGAGAACTTGTCCCGAGACTACTCCATAGCCGCTAGCGATCTTGCCGCACTGTTGCCTGATTGTTTAGAGAAGGTATTAGAGGGCCTGCTTCGCGCTGCATGGCTAAAATACCAGTCACGTATGAAAGACAGCTGGTACTGTTTGGCCACTGTCATCCGCATGGCCCAAGAAATCAAGCTCCACATGGAAGCACCGGACACGGCGTTATCTTACGAACGCGAGCGGCGTCGACGATTGTGGTGGACAATATATCACTGGGACAGGGGTATGGGGCTTGTATTGGGCCGGCCCACTATGATTGCAGACAAGGTCTGGAATGTACCTCTGCCATTGAATTTGCCGGATGAATGCTACTATCCAATATGTTCTCATCAATCCGTCGCTTCAGCTCCGGCTATCACGCCATACACATGTCGTCTCCTTGTGTTCAAATTGACGCCAGCGATGTCGTTTCTTGACAATGATCCACACAAGCTCTACGAGGCTCTAAACTTGTTCATAGAATCACTACCACCATACTGGGCCATCAATGATCCCGACACCTCCATGGATGAACAATTCCCGTTCCTGGTCAACCACCGCGAGTTTCTTACCGGGACTATCTGTATGATACAATGTGCGCTGTACCGCCGGAAAGTGCCTGTCCCGAATCCGCTGTCGGTCTGTTTACGGTTCCTGAGTGCAGCAGACCGGATACTGGCGTTGTCAGATGAGCACCACTACCGACAGTTCATGATTGCGTACCAGAATTTGGAACCATCGGTTGTGATTTGTCGAGAGATATTGAAGATGAGTGATCGCTTAGCTGAGGCGGGATTTGTAATGTGGAATGATAAGTCCGGGGATGTCATTGACGTTTGGCAGTGTTTGACAGCTGTCGAGTCGGCGTTAGCGAGACTGAAGAAAGTCAGGAAGGTAAATAAAGTTGCCGCCAAGGCGTCTATTATAGTGAAAGAATTGTTGCGGCGGGCCAAGGTTCAAGTCCAAAAAGAGATGGTTAGGTACTCGCAGTTACCGGCCACAACCAATATTCTATTGCCTCAAGTGGGAAATATTTTTGATCGGGAAATGATACCAGGACAACAAGGCAGTACTATTTCCAACGGGGCGACTGCAACGATGATGGGCGATATTCCCGATAATATCCCGTTCTTCCCGGGCTCTCAGGCGGGCAACCAGGAGAAAGCGGAATTGGAAACTATGATGGACATTGAAGAGCCGATTGACGAGTCAGTGCTGAAAATTTTGCAACGCTTCGATCTCGATGGTCTCACTCGAGGACTGCCTAATGGTATAGTGACGCAATCGAACAATGCTGGAAAGTGTGGCTAACATCTCGCTAGATATGATGCTTCCTGAGCTTCCGCCGTGGCTGAATCAGAAACAGCTTAATCAGAGCGACATGCAACCACTACCGGGGATTGTGCATCAGCCTCAGCGGGAGCCTGTAGATCACCAAATACTCGGTCAGTATGGGACTAGTACCAGGCCGATCGATAACAGCGAGCCGATGACGTTTGGCTGGGGGGAGGAACTGGACTTATCTGTCGTGAGTGAGCAAATGGATGTTGGTATATTTTAAGGTGCTGGAGGATTATATGGGATGTAGGGCTGGCAGTGATTAATTATGGCGTACGTTTAGTATCTGTTCTAGAGAGTGGCGCAAAGAGTGTTAAGATCAGTAGGCAATCGGACTCCAAATCGTTTACTTTTTGTGTCGAATACGGTTCTAGTTAAAAACTCCACTCATAGTTCTGACATAGGTAATAATACGAGGGATGGATTGTAGTACATAATAAAATAACCTAAACCGTGGCATTAATTTCATGACGATACAACAAAAACTTGTTCGATAGAGTTCCTCGATAAATGTATAATTGCAAAGAATTCCAATCTAAATAACCCGAATAACAGTCATCCCGGTCAACGACCCAACAGAGCTGCCTGTCTAATACTTCGACCTTGATATACACAACGAGATTAACTACTTTACAGACGCTTGATGATCTCTTCAGTGAAGTGTTTGGTGCCAGCAGTGCCCTTCAAGTCGCGCGTGATGTTCTCGGGGCCGGACGCAATAGTCTTCAGGACGGCATTCTCGATCTTGTCGGCATAGTCATTGAGTTTCATATGACGGAGCATCATAACGGAGGAGAGCAGAAGAGCAGTGGGATTGGCAAGGCCCTTGCCGGCGATATCAGGAGCTGAACCGTGGACGGCCTCGAATATACTGACTTCGTCACCCATGTTGCCAGAAGGAGTGAGACCGAGACCACCAATCAGGCCGGAGCACATGTCGGACAAGATATCACCGTAGAGGTTGGGCATAACCATAACAACTGGCTTGTATGGCTCTGGGTCAGTGACAATTTTGAGGCATGTGTTATCGAGTAGCTCAGCGCCGAGTTCAATGTCGGGGTACTCCTTTGCGATTTCCTTTGCAGTGCTGAGGAAGAGACCGTCCGACATTTTCATGATAGTGGCCTTGTGGACGACAAGAACCTTGGGCTTGCCTGTGGCACGGGCATGCTGGAAAGCGTAGCGGATGACGCGCTCAGAGGCCGGTCGGGTAATGAGCTTGATGCTCTGGACAACGCCATCGACGACAACGTGCTCGATACCGGAATACTCGCCCTCGGTGTTTTCACGAATGAGGACAGTGTCGACATTGTCGTACGGTGTCTTGTAGCCGACAACGGAACGGCAAGGTCGCAAGTTTGCAAAGAGGTTAAATGTACGGCGGAGAGTCAAATTTAGCGAAACGTGACCTTTACCGATAGGGGTGGCGAGCGGGCCCTTGAGAGCGACAAGATTTCGTTTGACGGAGTCAATCGCGGCATCCGGAATTGCAGTCTTTCCGTCCTTGAGAATAGGAGTGACGTCTACGGCCTCCCAGATGATCGGGACCTGCGGATAGCCGGTCAGTCAACGAACGCTGCCCGATTCGACTTGAGTAAAAGTGCATACCTTTGCAGCAGCGTATATGTCCTTGACAGCGGCAGAAATCTCAACACCAATACCTGCACGCAATTAGTTGTTTTCTACAATAATTCTCGACTTCATATCTCACCGTCGCCCTCAATCAATGTAACTGTGTATTTTCCCTGCAAAAAAAAATATTAACCCCTTTGACCATCCACAATTATCGGTGAAAAACCTACATCTGCATTCTTCTTTCCCTTGAACTCAGCGACCTCGGTAGAAGCATATCGGCGGATAGTCTAGAAAGAATACAATCGTGAGCTACTGATCCAAATCGACGATTAATTGCATTGGTATAAGCAAATGCCAATGCTGCCATTTCGTCTGAACTTATGAAGGCTAGAGCAGAAGCGATTGAAACGAGCCCAATGGTCAGAAAAAAGAAACCGGGAAGTGCCGGCAACTTCGGAATTTGAGACCCAAACAAGCTGCCGGCCCCAGAGCTTCCTCCGAGATGGAGTGAGGACGTACCTGGATCGTGACTGAGCGGAGAGGACGAACGAAGGCGGTCGAGCGGGAGAGAGGACGTGAGAGTAACATTTTTCTAGTGAGCCGAGGGTAATTGTAGCTAATTGTTGAGGAGAAATGGAGAGTCGATGCTGGATAAGATGGAAATATTTTAACCTGCGTCTACAATGCACCCGGGCGTAAAAAATTCGTTCCCACATGGCCAATCAGAGTTAGAGTCTACTGACTAAGAACTTAGTCAGCTATTCGGCATTCTGCTCATTCGCGGAGCCCGCTGTGTCATCCGAAACAATTTTGGAATAGACTAGTTAATTGTCCAATTGTGCCACAAAAATAGTGCATCAGAAGTGGGTGACACTATGGTTGTCTCCACCGGAGAGCCGCACCCTGCGGGAAGGCGCTCATAGATCACGGCTACGGATGCCGATTCCCGGCCTGGCTTTTGGCATTTGCATTTGCCATTCCTTCTTTGTTCTTGTTTGTGTTCATTTTCAATTTCGTGTCTCTTTGTAATGTGCATTGCTTAGTGCTTTACGCTCCAGTTCACCTGATATATAGAGGGCCCTCACTCGTTTTGTTTAATAATATGCTCTAAACCAGGAAGGGGCCGATAAACTAATCGCTAACTATAATTCTTCCGCCATAATTACAAATTAGATCAATAGAAATCAAATTAAATCCAAATTAAAGCAAAGCTCAAATTCAAAATTCAAATTGTTCAGCCGAGACTCAGCCTCTTCCCAACCGGCAAAATTCCTTTTGCCCCCACTTCTAGTAAGCCAATCTACAAACTACACTGTCCTTATACTTTACCATCTTTCTCAAGGGCCCAATCTTCCGATGACCCCTCCACATTTGGTGGGTGACTGTTTTCCCGCTCTTCTTGGCCGTCCTTTTCTACCTGGGATTCTGTTGCAGCGACTGCGGAGTCCTCTGCTTCGCCATTATTTTTCTCGACACTCACCGGTGCGCCATTAGCAGACGACTTTTCTCCCTGTTCATCGCCAGGAGCTTCGCCTTCTTCGTTGGCAATAGCAGGTCCTTCTTCATCACCAGGTGCCGATGGAATGACAGCCTCGTCCGGTAAAACAGCATCGACCTCCGGGACTTCCTCCTTCTCCTCCACGGCAAACGGATCTGTGCTGTTGGAAAGAATACCATCCAAACCTTGACCGGTCCATCCTTTTCGCCCGATACCTTCGAACATCTCGACTTCAGCACGAACAATACCAGTCGCCTGCTTCAAAATCGTGGCTGAGATATCCTCGGTCATATCAAGCGATTTCTTGAAATACTCATACTTTAGTCTCTCTAGTCCGTCCACCTGGGAGGTCAAGTCCATCAACGCATTCCTATAAAGCGCCAGGTTACGTTGTTTCTTCTTGCCCAATTTGACATGCTGCTTCTCGGTCTTGCGCAATTGCTTCGTTCGTGAAATAGTCTCCTTTTGAAATTTCTCTTCATGCTCTTTGGTCATGCTTGCATACACATCCACTTCAGCTCGCACTGGGTGCTCGAACCATTTCGTGAAACTCTCGGATAGGATTTTGTGGTGGTTGGCGGCGAGATATTGTAGCCCAGCAGCGCCAGACAACCCATCCTCACTCTCACTTGCACCACGACACTTTGCACATGCTTCGAGCGCAGTGCCAAATTGATTCTCCGCTTGAGCCACAGCTTCGAGTGCGATACGTAGAGACGAGGCGGCACTCAATAGTGCCTCATACGCGGCTATATTATTCTGGATATCGTCCTTTGTGACGATAATTTTAGGAAGCGCAGGCGGTGCCGGGAAAGTTATCGAAGCCAGCGTTGGTGGAAACTTGGCTGTGCTCACAGTGCCGACTGGTGATAGGCCACCAGGTGCTTCTCCCGCCTCGGTCGCGACGTCGGTTGCCCCCTCGGCCACGACCTCCTCAGTCGCGGTCGGCGAGACTGGTGCGTCTATCGCTGTGGTCGCCATTGCTAATCAATCTAGACACTGGATGATGTCGGCAGCTTGGGATGCAGTAATGAAGTCGATGAGAGAGGCAGGAAAGAGATGAGTCGAGGACTTGGCCCCGAGTGTTCGTGAGGGACCTGCGAGCCCAATCAGCGTAAATGAACCCTAATATCACTCTGGATAGCCACTATCAATTTTGGGTTAGGGCCGCCAATGCCTGATGACGCCACCATGACTCTGAAAAAGGCCGGGTAGGCTATTTCTGCATAAATTACATAATATACACAAGCTAAATTATCTTACAGGTCGCAACTATATCGGCTGGCATTACTTCACTATCATGATGGCTTTATCTTCCACAGTTATGACGCCTATTACGATACAGGCTCCAACCATCGAGACACCATGCTTAAGGCACGCTCAAATAATAAAGAGCGAATGAGCGAGAACAGTTTGGCCTGCCCATGTGGCCATTCGCATAGACTCACGTGCATCGTCCGATCAGGAACAGCGTGACACTGCTGGCCAGGTTAACCTTCGTCACCGTCGTCGTCGACCTCGTGATCGTCGTCATCCTCATCGAAGATTTCATATTCGTCCCCATCAACAAACGTATGACCTGAACATGTTAGCATTTGGGTGACAGCAACGGCAGCGAAGGCAAACAAACCTCCTTCTCCTTCATCCTGCTGTAATATTCCTAAAAGCTCGCGTAGTTTCTGACCACCATCCTGACTAACTGCTGACACTGCATGTAAAACCGCCTTCTCATTTGAGTCGCCGCGCTTCTCTTGTTTTGTCCTTTCTCGATCATCCTCTTCGTCTGAAGCTGCCGATTGTTCCGCCGCGGCAGCTGCAGCCGCAACCGCCTCGTCATCACTCGCCTCCTCCAATATCTTAGCAACGTCCATTTGCTTAATACCCTGACCATTCCATAATGCCATGAGCTTGAGTCTAATAATCCTTCGAATTTTGGACATTGCAGTCGCCTTGTACCATCCATCTTTTTCATCCAGCTCGTCCCTCAAACCGCCGTGCTGCACCAAGTCTGCCAGCACGGGATCTGTAATATCGCAGAGCTGAAAACTTCTGCCAGCCGGTAAATGAATGCCATCAAAAATGTGCGTCGGCACATTCGTCGGCTTTCGGTCTTCCAAATCTTCCTCATCCTTAAGTGGAACACTCCTGACTGGCTTCTTAGGTTCCATCTCATCCCGCGGCGAAATCCTGAAATATTCGGTCTGATATTTCGCGTAGGCTTTGTCCTTTCGTGGATCAATTCCATATTTTGTATATGTTGCCCTCCAGGGCCCACTTTTCCACGTAAATGCAACATACGGCAACGCGAATTTGACATGAGAGGCCCACATGCGGCGCAGTTCCTCGTCTAGAGCTTCTTCCTCCAGCGCTCGTCTCGTCCAGATTGGTCGCTCCTCAAATTTGGTCCGCAATAAATCAATAATTTCCAACAAGCGCGGATTCGCCGCGGTAGCTTTCGCTACTGGCAAGTTCTTGGTCGCGTAGGACTCATCGGGAACAGCCGCATCGGTCCATCGAACTACTTTGCTGAATAATCTCTGGACGATCGACTTGTTAACAAGTCGCGTCGTACCTGAATCATCGGTCACAGCATGAACTGCTGGATTCTGGCGGTAGGAATAGTCGAATGGGACAGTAATGCGGGAGAACCGTGGAGGAGGTGGCATGTCGAAATCAGTTGCTCTTGGCTGAGAGTCTGGGAATGCCATGTGCGAAATTGCGTCCACTGATGGTTTAGTGTCCTTAACTTTTCAATAATTACATTTTTGAAACTTACAGTCTCCGGAGTATAATGACGACCTGATTTTGGAGACGAAAGGTGAATTGAGAGTGTTATACTGATAATCAGCCAGTTCTAATCAATCAGCGCTGTTCTGCACTACAAACTCATTGTACGTAGGCAAACCTCTAAATCTGACAAAGCAGTTTACAACCGCACATGGTGATGCTGTGTACGAGTTGCAATGCGCTGCCAAAGTCCTTCGAAGATTACCGTCATGCTGTGCCAGGAGGGACTTCTTGACCTTGACTTTAAGAACGATTGAATGACCGGAAGTTGTTGATCTCGATACAATCGGATGCGAGAACCGGTCTTCGGGAGATAATGTTAGCTCAATTGGAGTTTGACCGGTCGAATTAATTGTCTGCATCGAATCATATTAGCAATGCAATGCCATGAATTTCATGCAGATGGCTAACCTTGAGCAACGCGTCCTTCCCACCGAGCGTCAGAATGGCTCTGTCGACGTCACGTACTGCGCCAGGGTGTTCTACGCAAGTGATACGTGGGACGATGTCCAGCGACATTATATATGTCTATTGACCGTTTGTCACATTTGCCCAAGACCCGTAAATAGTGGTTGAATAAAATAATGAATGCCATTACTTATGGTTAGGCATCGCGTTCGCTGGTCACGGAAAAGCGAATTCGATGACACGCGGGGCACAATCTAGGAGTTAGATCGTCGCGACGCAAATCACAGACACTCCCCTCATTTCGACTCAACATATTCCCAAACACAGTCCATCCGCATCTATTGTCATTTGGCAGCGGCGTCATCCTTTCGTTTCGAGCTCGATCTATTACTGCAAGACGATAGCGCAGGACCGTTTGGTGTCCTCGCCATGAAGGGCTTTAAGCAGCGTGTCGTAAGTCTCCATTGCTTTAAATCAAGGTCGTCTTGTGTACTGCTGCGATTACGAGCTGATGGTTGATCTGTTTAGTTATCTCGCTCGAGAAGTGCACACGATCAGTCGCCGCCAGCTGGATCGTCTGGATCGTCCGCGACGTCTGTACAATCCAGCCAGTCAGGGCAATCGGGGAAGTCGACCAATGCACCGACAGGCAATTCTGGATCAACATCACGAAGTAGCAGGAAGGATTCGTCGGCAAAGGAACAGTCGTCACGGACGAACTCAGATTCATCTCGCGGCTCATCGGGCCAAAGCAAACCAGGGCCGTCTGCGCCATCTATTGTTATTGGTACACCTCCGCCAGCCACAACGACTAGCTCTGTACAGCCCCTACAGCCGTCTCCGACTTCGCCAGCAACGTACCAAGGATCACCAGGAAGTGCAAGTCCACAGACAACTGTCGGTAATGCAGTCAATGGCCTGTCAGCAGTAGTGCGTGAAGTTTTTTGGAGGAGGTTTGGGAAATGATGGCTAACCAAAATAAGATGCACGTCCCACCGCCGGGTGCAACAGAGACAATGCCCGGTGACCTGACGGCCCCACGACATGGCCAGCGATCACCGACATTTGACAGACTAAAGACCGGCATCCCGGATGAGATCGGGTCGCCGACTCGTCGACACCACTCGTCGCGTTTCGAAGTTTCAGCAAAGCGCGAATTAGAGAAACTGCCCGGATTCCACGAGGTACCGGCAACGAATCGGCAGGATCTGTTTTTTAAGAAGATTGAACAGTGCAACGTAATTTTTGATTTCGGTGACCCTTCGTCGGATATGAAATCGAAGGAAATCAAGCGAGTCGCGTTGCACGAGCTGCTTGATTTCGTGTCGACGACGCGATTCACGTACACAGAACAGATGTATGCAAGCGTTGTGGATATGTTTGCTCGGAATTTGTTTCGACCGATTCCACCACCGGTGAATCCGGTGGGCGACATCTATGATCCCGATGAAGACGAACCAGTATTGGAGATTGCGTGGCCACATATGCAGGTTGTGTACGAATTTTTCCTCAAGTTCGTGGAGTCGCCGGATTTTCAGCACAGTGTGGCGAAGGCATATATCGACCATCACTTTGTACAACAACTACTCGAATTGTTTGACACCGAAGACCCTAGGGAGCGAGACTATTTAAAAACGACTCTGCACCGAATATACGGAAAATTTCTCAATCTGCGGTCATTCATCCGACGATGTATCAATAATGTTTTCTTTCAGTTTATATACGAGACAGGTCGATTCAATGGCGTGGCTGAGTTGCTGGAGATTTTGGGTAGTATCATCAACGGATTTGCCCTGCCGCTGAAGGACGAACACAAGATTTTTCTTACTCGCGTACTGATTCCGTTACACAAGGCTAAGTCGTTGAGCTTATACCATCCTCAGCTGGCGTACTGTATTGTACAATTTATAGAGAAGGACCCGAGCTTGACAGAAGAAGTTGTCCTTGGACTTCTACATTACTGGCCGAAAGTGAATAGCCCAAAGGAGGTCATGTTTTTGAACGAGATTGAAGATATTTTTGAGATACTGGAATCACCGGAGTTCCTTAAGATCCAGGTGCCTCTGTTTCAGCAGCTCGCAAAATGCGTGTCGAGTCAACATTTCCAGGTGGCGGAACGGGCACTGTATTTATGGAACAACGAGTACTTTGTGGCCCTGATGAGTGAGAATGTAGAGACAATTCTTCCAATCATGTTCTCCGCATTGTATCGGAATGCACGGGGCCATTGGAACCGGACGATACATACGATGGTGTGCAATGCTGTGAAGATGTTTATGGAGCTGAACCCGACCCTATTTGAAGAATGCGCGGCTCTGTACCGGGAGACAGAGGAGCATGCGGACTCCAAAGAAGAGCACCGACAGCTATTGTGGAAACAGGTTGAGGAGAGTGCAAAGCGCAATGCTACCGACACTATGGTGCAATGATACGCATATTTTGATTCGATTTTGTGGGTTCACTATGAGAATTGTTGATACATTCTGCGTGCATTGCATTTCGGTCATCTTGCAATAAAGATAAGGCGGGTTGTTTTTGCGATACGGTTTGGGATTGTCTTTTCTTTATGAGAATAATGTTCAGTGTCAAATTAGAGAGCATAAAAGTGATTTTGAACGCCGCTCGTTGCCCACAGGTAGATCAATTTACGAACCAGTAATCTATAGTGCGCATAATATATTTACATATAGGCTTAACTTTATCGATTTACATATTGCTTTAATTCATGTGTCAGAATATAACTGTGGCTCCAGAGAATCTGGCGGGGCTCGGAAACCAAAATACTTGTGGCTGGGGTGTCCTTGTGTGGCCCGGGCCTTTCTGTCAGAAGATTTTCAATGTGAGCCGCAATTTCCGACTAAAAATCTCAACGTCCATACTAAGATGCCAGGTTTGTTAGCAAGTTGATATCTTTGTTGCTAAATTTTAGGTCGAACCATCGTTTTTGCCCTTCCATCACGAACCTCTACGGAACGTTCATGCGACAGCCCTTAAGACTACTAGACACCATTACAACGACTGCAGGCTCCCATCCAGACGTCAGTACAGCAGCAGCATATGCCACTGTCGCCTGCTACGACGGGCCATGCCTGGGCCGGGCAGTCGCTGCCTGTTCCGCAACCGCCGCAGCGGCAGCAACAGGCCCCGCAAGGTGCGCATCGGCAACTTCTACAGGCTGGAACTTCGGGCCCACTCCAGCAGTCTCTTCCGGCCTCCTCTACTCCTCGAAGGCTGGACCAGCAGGAATCACCACCAATTGTGAGCGTTAGTCAGTCGCATTCACAGCAACAGTCTTTTCCACAGCAGGCGGCGTATCCTGTCCTGGCGCCGCTATCCCATCAGATCCCATCCATTCTCCCGCTCTCTTCTTCCTATCCCGGTATTCCTGTGCCTGCGCCGGCAATAATTAGCGCCGGACCATTGCCACAGCAGACTGGCGCTCTGCCAACAGTCGGCTCCGGCATTCAAGGCCCAACGCAGGCACTACTCGGCCTCCAGCCAGCACAAAAGTCGCGACCATGTGACTCTTGTCGTCGACGAAAGTCGCGGTGTTTTATACCTGCAAACGACGACTCGTGCGTGCTATGCCGATTCCGTAAACAAGAGTGCACATTTTTAGAAGGGCCGAAGCCGCGGCGCAAGAGAGACGCACCAAGTGCGTCTGATGGACAAAGCGCGCCGGCCAAAGTCACCAAGTACGTTGCAAATGATTCTGCGCTTTTGTGTAAATGTCTATATACATATACTAATTTCGATACTAGGATCGATGGATCCCCGCCAGCCACATTCACATCCCCACCAGAAAGCAATATCACTCCTGGATCGTCAATTCATTCACAAGTGCCAATACGCGAAACTCTCCCGATCGAAGACTACAGTACGATCCGTGGTCACTCCCTTCTCAAAAAGACGCTTGGGTTGCAGAATCCCCGGTGGTCGACCTATGTTGGCTCGTCTTCCACGCTTGACTACGGCTTTCTCGACCTTCTGCCGTTTGATCGCCGCGACGAAGCCGAGTTAGCAGTCGGTGTCAGCCTGCGTAAGGCGGCTCCTGACGCCATGTTTATTATGGAGTATGATCGGTCTATCGATGGGTACGAGGAGATGCTGAAGACGGTTGACGATATTGAACGCATCGTTGCACCACACGGCCAAGCGCTGATTGATTTGTACTTCCGGATTGTCCATCCGTCCTTCCCGGTCCTACACAAGAAGGTATTTTTGGAGAAGTACTCGCGTACTCACAGAGAATTT
Source organism: Lipomyces sp. NRRL Y-11553 (assembly GCA_003705905.2). NCBI lineage: Eukaryota > Fungi > Ascomycota > Lipomycetes > Lipomycetales > Lipomycetaceae > Lipomyces > Lipomyces sp. NRRL Y-11553. The sequence goes on along the minus strand of PPJW02000113.1, from coordinate 11,960 downwards.
GCTCCACCGCTACTCGCCGCTGTGTACTCATTAGCTTTAAACTGGTGGTCGTACGATCCAGAGCTGGCGCCGCTGCCAAAGCCGGATGTAGAGAAGCTCGACAAATTGGCACACAAGACATTTTCAGACGTCATCATGCGGCCGAAGCTGTCAACTGTCCAGGCCGGTTTACTGCTTCTCCAACGACGGCACGATAGCGCGGGCGACTGGCCGTTGTGCTCTCATGTTGTCGCTCTGGCAGAAGAGCTCGGGCTCGGACTCGAATGTGAAAAGTGGAAGATTCCAAAGTGGGAGCGTGGGTTACGGCGGAGACTAGCATGGGCCGTCTGGTTACAAGACAAATGGCATGCATTAACTCAGTCGCGGCCGTCGCATATAGATAAGAGGAATTGGCTTGTCAAGCATGTCACGTCAGATGATTTCCCCGAGACAGCTGCTGACGAGTCAAACGAGGATGGATCGGCCGAGGTAGAAAATGGACGCAGGTTATTCCAGGAGATGATCTCGTTGTCTGAAGTCGTGCATGAAGTGCTCTCAACCTTGTTCACAGTTTCCGCTGAACGCGAATTGCGCGACGTCGAGAGCATACTGGAGAAAGCGAAACCGATTCAGATGAAGCTCAAGGACTGGTACCAAAGCCTACCTGATAGTCTACGAATGAATACACAACCCAAAACTCGCAAACTATCTTCGAACGGCTCGCTGCACTTGGCTTATTTTGCGACAGAAATCACTCTCCATCGGCGCATTATTCACGCGCTTACACCATCGACTCCAAAAGAGATTGTGGAAGTGTGTAGGTCTGCTGCCCGGGTCCGTCTGCTTGCTGCCATGGACTTTGTGACGAGCTTAAAGCCGGAGCATATTCAGGCATTTTGGTATTCAGGATCGGCGACAAACTTTGCGTTGGTCGGAACGTTCGCTGCATTATTATTCGCGACAGCGACTCAAGACGAGGAACGCAAGCTTTTCAAAACGTGTTTGGATGAATACCGGTGGAGCTTGCGAGTGTCGTCTCCCGGTTTCGAGCACATGTCCCAAGCACTGCGCAAGCTCGACTTGGCGATTTCGAGGATTCCAATATTTGAAATTGATAAACGGCCAGCAAAGACACGGGAGGATGGCGAATATGATGGGAAAGAAGATGAGAATGATGACGAAGAGGAGGACGAGTCTGGGCAGCAGGCGCAGCAACAAGGAGATACCGAGTCGCATGGTCAATATGAGGAGGACGATGAGCTGTACGATCTTGGTGCAATGCGGTATTGGAACGAGACAGGTATGAACATGGCCAACGACATGGTGTTTTTGATGGGACAAGGTGACGTGGACGGAAATGCTAAGTGTCCGCCACAGATGGCTTCTGGTGGTGAATTGCGAGCTTTGTCGGCGAGCGGGAGTGCACGGTCGTCGCCTGAACAACAAATTCACCATCCAGCCGAAAGACAGATTGCCTCGTCGCAAGTACAAGGACCGCAACAACAACAATCGCAGTCACAACAAGAGTGGGTGTATTTGTCATCATACAACACCAACGTCCAAGGCTCAAATGAGGACTGGCCGCCACGATGGCAGGACGGAGATAACAAAACCACGACAGACGAGATGATGTAACGTGCTATTTTTGGTTTCATGTAACAACTAGTTGGTTTGATGTTTACTTTCGGCTTTGGTGTTGGGATACATGTTATTTTTCACCATTTGTTTCGGATAAATACGGTGTTGATTCGGTTTATTGTCATATATATATATATTAGATTTATTGATACACTTTTGCTCTTGGCACGTTCTTCCATCATGATGGAGAATCCTCTCCGGCTTCGCCTATTCGGTGTGACGAGAGTGCTGGAATCGCATATTTTCACCGTTAAATGTTTATGTCCCACGCATTAGTATTGGGCAGGTCTGAGGGGAGCTAGATTGGAGTTGAATTATATTATTTTGCCGGTGCCCTCAATTAACTATCTGTCCGCATGGCAGGTCAGGCTTATTAGATCGCGGATGCAAGACGCGTACGTTCTGACTCTCTGACGCTCTGACTGCGTCAATTGGTTTCGTGGAATCGTGGTGGTTACTTAAACTGGCTGATCAATTAAAAGACTACATCTGACTTGTGCCTGTTGTCATCTTAACCGGAACTCAGACCGTCAGCATCGCCCATTGAGACAGTGGCGAGTATGCTTACCAGCTCGGTGGTGTCGCGTCAATAGAAAGGGTTGACGCGTATGACTTTATCTTGCAATTTAGACTGACGTATTGTCGCATTTTGCTTTACATGACTATCCTGGGAATGGCATCATAACTTGATATTGGCAATAGTTAAGTTAAGTTACTCTGACCGCAAAATTTAGCTACATAAATCATAAAGACCTGCAAACCCCCAAGAGCGCCAAAGAGTCCGCATATGACCACGATGTCTGTCAGCACGGAATCTTTGCAGCGCGTTTTGCTTGAAAAATGAAAATTAGATGGTGCCCCTCTTTGTGGCGTCACATATTTATTCACTACTTAGAAATTTACGAGGATGACCAATCCAATCAATTACTAGTTAACTTAGTTACATATTTTATAATAACTTGCCCAAATATTACTCAACAAACGATGCTCTAGCTACTTCTTGCCTTTCAGCATCGTTCTTAATATATATGCTGCAACCGAAAATTAGTCACACACTTCTTTTTTGGCTTAGCTTCCTTTAGGCTCATTCCGTTTAACGTTAACAATGTCAGCATTATTGCCAATTGTTGTGTACTGGCGAGTGGCGCCGCACGTATTATTGACTGGCCCTGGTCTCAATAAGCGGGAGAGAGATAAACGAGTAAATCCGGGTAAATCGTGGTAATTAACTATGGGGCGATTGTTAGTTTTAAGGTTTCGAGACCCCCATTATAACAATATTACAATCTTATTATCAGCTTCCATATTCGGATACGGAAGCTGACATCCCGATGCTCGGACCACGGAAGCTGACAGCGCCGCCTGCTACGAAAAACTGGTAACAATGACAATGGAGGCCAACTATTATATATTCCTTAGCATTTCTCAATAGCATCAGAGTAAAAATAAAATACTCCTTGTCGTGTGTGCAATCTGGCTGGATCTTGACGGGTTCAGGTTCTCCATCGTTCAGCTTCCAAACTAAAAAATTATAGAACGGAATGCCACTCAAATTGTTCTCAAGCAAAAAAAAGGAGGGAGACGCGACCACAGGTGCTGCAGAGTCCAGTCCAATAACATCACTGGCAACCTTGGAAACTGATGAAAAGCGACTTGATGGACCGGAGGCCGTCGGATCGAGTACAGATGTGAATTCAGCAGAAGATGTCGAAAAGCCGCAGGAGTCAGATACAAAGGATGAGAACGCTGAAGAATACCCAACCGGGGTTACGCTGCTGATTGTCGTCATTGGATTGTGTCTGGCAATCTTACTGGTTGCCTTGGTAAGTTCTAGAACTCCCCAGCTCTAATTATCCAACTTCAATTTGCTTAATTATGTTCCAGGACAATACGATTATCGCAACTGCCATTCCCAAAATCACCGATTACTTTGGAGCGTTAAATGATGTTGGTTGGTACGGTTCAGCGTATCTTTTGACCACATGTGCATTCCAGCTTATTTTCGGCAAATTTTACACATTTCTGCCTGTCAAATGGGTGTTCCTCACCACTATCGTGATATTTGAGATCGGCTCTGCCGTATGCGGCGCAGCTCCAACTTCAAACGCATTAATTGTCGGCAGAGCTGTTGCAGGGTTGGGATCTGCTGGTATTTTCTCTGGTGGACTTGTCATCATTGCTTATTCAGTTCCGTTGGAAAAACGTCCGATTTGTAAGTGACGACGCGCGACTTAGTCATTGGTATTCCATTTTGGTCCAGGAAGCTAACTCGACTCAGACAATGGTTTATTCGGATCCATGTATGGTATTGCCTCCGTAGCAGGACCTTTAATGGGAGGTGCTTTGACGGATCATGTCTCTTGGCGATGGTGTTTCTACATCAATTTGCCCTTTGGAGTGGTTACCATTGCAGCGATTCTATTCTTCCTGAAGCCACCAAAACAGACCATTTATGCTGCTGCTTCCTGGAAAGAGAGAGCGAACCAGCTTGATATTTTCGGAACAGCAATTTTTATTCCTGCCGTTGTTTGCCTCCTGCTTGCTCTACAGTGGGGCGGAACAACCTACGCCTGGAAAGATGGCCGCATAATTGCTCTCTTTGTTCTATTCGCTGTCCTAATCGTCATTTTCTTAGGGGTTCAGGTTTGGAAAGGTGACTATGCCACTGTGCCCCCACGAATTTTGAAACAACGCAGCATGTCGTTTGGCTTTTTTTTCGCCTTCGTTCTAGGCGCATCTTTCTTCGTCATGGTTTACTTCGTTCCGATCTGGTTCCAGGCCATCAAAGGGGTTTCTGCCACCAAATCTGGTATTATGAGTATTCCGTTGGTTTTGTCGCTCGTCGTACTTTCTCTGGTTTGTGGTGGAACAGTTACTGCAATCGGCCACTATGTGCCCATGTTATTCCTGTCCTCCATCCTATCTTCCATTGGTGCCGGCCTGTTGACGACGTTCACTGTGAACACTGCTCACCCTCAATGGATTGGGTACCAGGTCATCTACGGTGCTGGCATAGGCGCTGGCATGCAGATGCCTCTTCTTGCCGCTCAGGTCGTTCTCAAGTTGGATGATGTTCCAGTTGGCACTGCCTTGATCGTATTCGCCCAGACCCTAGGCGGAGCGCTGTTCGTCTCTGTTGCCCAAAATGTGTTCAGCAATCGCTTAGTGTCGGGTGTGATCCAGGCAGCCCCTGGCCTGGATCCCAAGCTGGTAATTAGTGCTGGTGCTACAAATATTGGGACCATGATCCCGTCGCAGTATGTAGCCGGTGTCCAGATTGCGTATAACAGAGCCTTGACAGAGACATGGTATGTCGCAGTTGCCATGTCGTGCCTGTCAATAATAGGGGCGATAGGGATGGAATGGAAGAGCGTTAAGGGCCAGAAGCTCGAGGCTGTGGCAGCCTAAGGATGCGATTGCTTGTAAGAATATCAACTTTGTATTTGGGATTTTTTTTTAATTAATTTGTTCAATGCATTTACTTCTCGCTTCTTGATCCCTGAATGCCACATTTCTAAGTATTATTATCGCAGGGGTTGGAAATGCTGTAATGGGGTTAAATTAATTTTGGAATGATAGAACCCAAAGTGTGTATATTATGACATCAACTTAGCTAGTATGTATAACTATCATGACTCAACTTAGCTAGCAGACCATGTACAGGTGGATAGAATGACCCAAATAATAAATTCGGATAAGATGTACGACCAAGGGATCTTTGTAAAATTCTCACCATGCAGCTCGTCCTTTGGTGTCCTTTTGTCGGGTTATTCAACTGCCCGCAAAGTGCCTTACTGTTCGTCCGCAACCGCTTTACGAGCGCTCCGCACACGGACACCGGGGTCTCCTGTTTAAACCGACTAACTTTTGATTAATTATGTTCCCGGTGAGTTGCCAAGCTATTTAGCAAATTCTGCGTCTACGGAGTCCCAAACTGCCAGCCTAAATAATGGTTAGATGTGGCCTTGAATCATGTTACCCGGCCTCGTTTGCTGGCTAAGGGTTTTCCCCTGGCTCTCTTCGCTGAAAGAAGCCCATACCCAGTTCTCGGTTACGGTAAGGCTGTTTACGCGAACCCCAGCAGACCAAAGTCAGTCGAAAATTTAATGACGCTGTTGTAATTTCGACCGCCCGATCCATTCATGTGAATGATGTGATACGTCGCTACTCGCTACCTATGTATAGGCTATATTTTTGCTTCAACAGTAATTCAAATATCGTGTGGAATCTGCAGGGGCCAACAAGGTTACAGGTTTGACGGCGAAGCGAGCCAAGGCTGATACTATTTTGGGTATACAAAGACAGGCCAATGTTACCATATTCTGGGTAACGGTATTCCCAAATTAGAGTATCCGTGAGGGGAAAAACGTCATGTTCACTCCAGCTCGTTCAGCAACTTCGCCAGGCGGCCAACACTGCTACCGAAATACGAGAAGTCAACAACTGCTGCTGTTTCTCCGCTACTAAGAATGACAGGTTTAAGAACAGAAGAGAGGTGGTCAGTGAATGGACTCGACTTCTATGTCAAATCAGTTGTACGCGCATCAATTTGCACGGCTGGCAAGAGTAGGTAATGACGTGGTTGTTATAGGTACCTCCAGCTGGAACTCCTACAGTAGCTAAAGTGCTTCTTCTTCATGGTGTGTCAAACCATGCTAAGGCTAGGGTATACTATTAATTACGTTCAGGATTCGCGGAGTATGTCAACCGCTATGAGGAGCTATTCGACGTCCTTACGAGTAAAGGTGTTGAAGTATTTGCCTTCGATCAGCGCGGGGCTGGCCTGACGTCTCCTCTGAAAAAAGATTGGGGCATGACGGACGAGAAATCGTTGTACTCTGATTTGGAAGAAATAATCTCGCGGAAGATTATACCAGAAGTGGTTAACGACAAGACGCCGATTCCCTGGTTCATGATTGGTTTCAGTATGGTGAGTAAAGCAGACGTTGGCTATTCTCCGAAGAGGACTTGCGTTAATTCGATAGGGCGGTGCAATATGTCTCAACTACGCAGTTAAGGGGCGACACAGACAACTGTTTGCTGGTTACGTTGGCGTCGCTCCGTTAATCTTACTTAATGTAAGTCTTATTGATAGATACAAAATATTCTTACTAAAACCGCTAATTAGCCTCGAACTCGTCCAAACATTGTGGTCTATTACATACTTCTTGGAGTTTCCAAAGTTCTCCCGCGGTTACAATACTACACTGGCCTCGAGTTTGAGTTTCTGTCCCGAGACCCAGAAGCAGTCCAAAAGGTCAAAAACGATCCAATGTGCCATGCCACTTGCACATTGAAGCAAATGTCCGATATGCTTGATCGTGGTCGGAAGCTTTTAGATGAGAAGTATTACTCAAAGATCGTCAACCATCCTGTACTAGTCATTCACGGTGATGCCGACAAGGTCAATTCTTATGCTGCCTCAGAAGAGTTTATTAATAAGATTCCCGTCAATGACAAGAAGTTGGTGACAATTGAAGGTGGCTACCATGAGTGTGAGTCTCTTTTTATTTTCGTTTTCTATCGAATTATAATGCTAATCGGCAGTGCAAAACGAGATTGAAAGCGCCAAGAAGGAATTTCAATTTGAGCTAGCAAAATGGATCCTGGAAAGGAGCAATGGAAACGGCCAGGCGAAGTTGTAAGACAACTGACATTGCCCCAAGGATATGGTGCTGGACATTGGGCGCCATCTCAAGTTAAACGGAAATGTTATAATTTATGCATGCTGCGTTGTCGTAGTCTCATTGCTTCATCGCTCGTGATCTCATAAACCACTCCGCCATTGCTGGTGCTGAGAGATATACTAAAGTCGGTTTATCTTAAACATCAAAGCTGTAATTAGATTTGCTTTATGGAAATTTTTTTAGCAGTCGCTGTTGCTGCGGGAGACAGATAATTGCTGAAAATATAATCAGAATATATACACAGACGTTGATGGTCCGGTGACTACTTTTTGTGTGATTGATTGTTCCCCATTGCAGGTCCTGTGGCGATGTTTGTTAACTAAGAATGACGATGGTTTAATCCAATTCAATGTATTAAGCTTCTGCATTCAATCCTCGCGTCCATCTTCGACTCCGCGCCGCCGTTGTATAGACCCGGACGCTTCATCCTTGCCCACCATACATTAACGCAGCAACTGACATCTTCAGGATATTCTGAGAGTGAAGAGGGGCGATGAGTTTACCCTAGATGCTTAAGAGTATGACGAATGAAAAACGCTATCAACGTGTATGAATTCCCTCCTATCTAATGACGCATACAAAATCCGAACGGCGCAAGAACATTGACTCTTATCCAAGAGCTGAAATAATAACTGCTAAATAAATTTCAGATACAAATAAGATCAAAATTTCCGATTATGTTTCCCTTTTATTGGTCCTGAGACGTTTTATAAATTTTCGCGACGGGACTTGGGTAAGCGGAAACCGAGGTACGGAAGGTATTTTCCCGGATGCCAGTACACGAAGATAGCGAGGGTTGGTAACATCATTGCCGCATCGAATACGTAGGCACTAAGACTGTGAGCGTTGTATGCAACATATATATATAGGAATAACATACGGCCACTCATGCTGCTCAAGGTATCCCGATTTTCCAAGGGCAAAGTCGCACACACGATAGATAGAACGGATCTAGGACGCAAGCCAATTAGCAGACGCAGGCAATAACAATAAGTCAGACCGTCCAAACTTACCAAGATCAAGATGCAAGCTACGTTTATGACGCGTAAGAGCGGTCTCCAGTTTTTTAGTACCTTGCGCTGAGTTTCATTAACCATGATATACTTCTCGTCCTCAGTTGTCTCGTCAGTTGTTTTGTCCGCCAATCTCTTGTCGAACTGCTTCGAAATGAAGTGGAAACGCAACGCAATGATAGAGAAGAAGCCAAAACAGGCGATTTGGATGGCAAGACCAGCAAGTGCGATGTTCTTTCCTGTCTGGATTCTTTGCTGCACATTGCTCTGGGTGGGCTGCGTACCACTCACAAGGACAGCACCTCCAAGCTGAAGAAGTAGAGCAACTCATATAAAGTCAACAGTGTCATTCGTACCAAGCAAAATATGAATATTCACCTATGTCGCACGTCACAAATATGGTAGTGATGAACCCAGCTAAAAATCTTGCGGTTAGTGTATCAGTGTGCGATGACCACTATACTGTTGCCTTACGGGGGACCCAGAGGAATTTCGTCGTTCGAGACTCTACCGGTACCACACGGTATACAATCCTACCCTATCAAAGCAAACGATCGTCAGTTATCTGAGAACAGGTACTATGACTTAAGAAGCTCTTACAAATATAACATAGCATGCCGCGGCCATCAAAACGGGAGCCAAGACGATCAGACAGAATTGAGCAACGAATAGCCCCTTTTTGTCTGGGTTCTTGGTAGAAACTGTCCTGACAATATATCCTAGAGATTCCACTACTTGAAATTAGAGTCCGGTACATTTCTATATATAAAGTCCTTCAATGCGGGTTCTTACTGAAGCCAGCCACAACCATTACAAGCCATACCCAAGCACGATACCTTATCCATTGAGCAACTGTAGCCGCATTGGTAATGCTGAACAATATCGCAAATACCAACGCAGCAGTATGGGATGGAGTATAAGCATAGTAAGAATAAGCCATTTTGAAGACACTATATATTGTAGTTGTTCATAAAAGACCAAGATTTCGACGACCGAGCAGTGCTTAATAAATATACGTTGAGCACGGCAAGTTATAGCAGGGAAGCCCCCCGTTCAGACAAATCGGGTAAATAGCTCGCCATAGGATTCTGCAACAATGCTTCTCGCGCAAGCTGCCGCCTTTACTATTCCCATAAAATCCGGAGTAGATTTCGCGGGAAAAAACTCTACGAGACAATGCCGCAGCCACACATTGTCTAGTAGATAAGCTGACGTCAGGTTCGTTGCACTATTATAAGAAACGATAGCTGGACAATGACACTGGAATTGGCAACGAAACCGAGGTTTAGTAAGACGTGCCGCACTGCTCCCCTAATCAAGCTGTGTACAAATCATAAATTTATGACGGCCTGGCATTCAAGATAACCATTGCGTAAGCTGATAATGTTTCCAGCGCATGGGGATGACCTGATAAGACTCTGATTCATTCTTTCTGAGCTTTGAATCCAGCCGCATCGCATCTTTTGGCTTGTGCTTGCGCAAGCCGCGCGCCGTTTTTTCGGCGTAACGAATTGGTGACCATATTAGGCTAGCTCAGCACGTGACGAAAATCATTGGCAACTTCAATATTTATCAGGAATACTCGTCTTGGCTGCCTATTGTTTCTTGTTGCTTGCCCTCTAGTGCTTTCAACAATATGGTTTACTGTGGAAGGCCCAGTAAAGCATGCGGTAATTGCCGTACCAGGAGGATCAAGGTACTATCTATTCAGTTTTGTTGCGATCGCCTATTTATATGCTGTTTTATAGTGTGATCAGGTCACTCCTGCGTGTTCGCAGTGTTTGAGGGCGAATAAACGTTGCCCCGGGTATCGCGATCAGTTGGACCTTCTCTTTCGCGAACAGAGCGAAGAGGTCGCTCGGAAGGCTTGTCAGAAAGCTAATGACTTGAGGAACGATAATCGTCTGCGGCTAACATTAACGGTGCCTCCATTGGTCGCATATTTTTCAGCTCCTGCCTCGCCTGAAGAAGAAGGTATCAGGTTCCTTCTAGACCGCTACATAAAGTTTCCTTCGGTTAGCCTAGGCATGCCATGGAACATTTCCCTACTGCGCCCACCACGTAGGCTACCCTGTAACATGTTACGTTGTGCCATGGCGTCCGTGGGTTTGGCAGCGCTTTCCAACGTTAGGAATGACGATAACCTTATGGATATTGCGAGGCGCAACTACATATCTGCCCTACGACTGACTATGAATTCTATTCAGAGTGCGGTGCCGAATGAATTGGACCAGACACTTCGGTCTGTGCTACTGCTTGGCCTGTTCGAAGTAAGCGCACATTTCTAAGTTTTTCTCGGTTGTCTTCAGTTCTAATATGCTCAAAAGTTAATCACGTGTGACGTTTCGTCTAAGTATTCTTGGACCAGTCATTATGATGGTGCAGCTGCAATTCTTAAACTTCGGGGACTAAACGGGTCTGCTGGCAAAGAAGAGGCTACAAGTCTTGTTATGATATGGTTTCACATTGTACGTTTTGCGCCTCACGCTTTAAACGGTCATTTTGACAATTTGGTCATAGGCAATCGGTTCCATGAATAGACGCAGTTGTCTTCCTCCCGCAATGATCGACTATCCCGAATTGTGCCGACCATATCTTTCAGAGTTGGAAGATCCAGCATGTGAGTTGGCTAGCATAGTCGCAAAGTTTATTCCATTATGGGCATCGATCGGACAGCAAAGTTCTATAGAGCTCACTCTATCCATTCGCTCCGCGCTGGACCTTGAAGATGAGTTAAAAAATTGGGTTAAAGTCCTACCGGCTAGCTGGATATTTCAAACTGTTCCGTGCGCAAGAAAAATCGAAGACAATATTGGAGGTATTGAGCACGTGTACCCAACTCGCTTTATTGCCAACACATGGAACTGGTACCGAACTGTTCGGATTTTAGTCAATAATACGCTCATCACGTTGTTGCTGAGGCGTGAATCGATCCCTGAGAACTACAACATGATACTAGACAATGCATGGGCCGAAGTGCGTCGACAAGCGACCGAGATCTACTCGAGCGCGCCCTATTTCCTCGACTTTTTTCGTACACACAATAACATGTCAAGGATACATGTACATGGCGCCTTTACACTTCTCTGGCCATTGGAGGTGCTTGCTTCTACAAGTGGCTTATCAGAAGCAATGGATTCTTGGGTTCTACGCACTCTCCAACATATTGGGCAATGCCTTGGCATCAACATGGCCTTAGAAGCTGCAAACCAGATTGCCAGAGATCGACCGCCAATCGGGTTGAGCTCTAGCCAAAGCGAAGGCCCCTGTACCTGCATACTCTAGAATCAACTAGAAGTCGCGCTTACATCCTCCTTCGGCACGGTGCAGTCGGCCAGTATCGAGGCTGCATGCATGCATGCGAGTTAACGCGTTTAGTAATATGCAATATTGACGTTGACATAATGACAGTAAATATTAGCGATTTGGCGCATAGGGCTAACGAAATATGGATAAAGGGAAGACGGGGAGTTCAGAATGGAGGGTTTGCCGACTTACGTAAATCGGCTTTTAGTTGGCGTAACTTAACGTAAAAGTTTCACGTTTGGATTCCTTGCAATGAGGAGCCCACCACACGAATACATTGGTTAATTTCATTGCCAGAAGTGAAGAGATGGCAGTACAGGGAGTTATACGGAGTACC